>JAOTQR010139788.1:0-20760 GCA_025774065.1 Solanum ossicruentum | reverse complement strand
AACATTGGACCCGTTAATGGGCCTTTTCGTATCTGTTATATATATATATATATATATATATATATATATATATATATATATATATGTGAAAAGATCCAAAGAGCAAATTGATTACCATTTTTTCCCTTGATCAAATTAAATAAAATAAATTATAAATACATAACATAAAACTTATATTATTATTAGCATGAATTTCTCAATTCCTATAAAAATAAACTTCCTAATATTGTGATTAAGAAGGCTTAAAGGTAGTCTTTGTTTGCCACGTTGTTCATTTTCTTGCCAATAATTGCCATAAATAATTATTCTGGCTATGATGATGCAATTATGTGATAATTCATTATTATGAATTTAGTGTCTCTTTCCAGTTACTAATTTTATTACTACTACATGATTAAAGAGTAATTAAACATCAAGAACACACTAAAGAAGTAGTAACTTAGAAACAACTACAAATTTTTGGTGTCTTCTTCTAATTATTAATCTATTTTGTGATTTGGTTATATATATGCATTCTATTCGTTTTAGATGAATTATCCATACTATATTAACAGCGTGAAGATCCTTAGAAATGTTTAAACTTTTTTTCATTCATTAAAAACTTTTTGCCCTTCATTAAAAGACTCTCATTTGGACAAAATCGTCTTTTCACTATTTTTTTTAAATTTATTAAGTATTTACTATTTTATTTATTTAATTTTAAGATTCACTTTTAAATTAGAATGTCATTATATTTAGAATTCACTCTTGATTTAGGACTATTCTATATTAATTATTGTCTAGACTACTAAGGAAAGGAAAAATATTACTATTACTTTTTTAATATTTAATACTCTGACATTAATTATAATTTAGATTATCAAATCTTTTGTCAATAAAAGTATGAAAATAATAAATTTAAAAAAGATAAAAGAGTAACTAAAATTACGTTGGAAACACTAAACTACTCTTGTTATATTTAGGAGTCCTTTTTAAATAAAAAATTATTTAACTCCTAACCATTCAACTCCAAATTATTATTTTAAGGATTCATAAATTATTAACATATCTAGTTTATAAGTAATTGAATGATTTTCTCGTCTTTGCCTACACATAATAGTTTAAACTATTACATCAAATTAATCGTATTTATTTAATTTTGTCTATATGAATATTATATTTATTTTAATAGCAAGTACTATTCATATATAGTTTTTAGATTGACACGATACATACGTGCAAAGCACATATGCTAAAGTTGTTTTATTAAAAGTGGAAAGCTTCAAAGTGCAATATTGAATTACAAAATTAGTTAATCATTTTGTCCTTCCTTAAAAAAACTTTTTTTAAAAAACATTGCAGTAATAAAGACTTTATGTATACATCTAATTTAGTTACAAGACCAAAAATCATGAAACTCAAAATGTAAAAGAAGTTGAAAAATCATTACTAATTGTAATTGATAAACTATAAAGAAGTAAAAGTCATTATAAATTATAGACTAATATTTCTCTTTATAAGAAAACTTAACAAGGGTACATGTTTTTTATACACTAATGAGTGGTTAAAAGTATAAAAAAAACTATTGAATCTGAAAAGTTCTTAAGTGATGAAATGTAGGCTAATTTAATTAAATAAATATGTGAAACGAAATTCATTCAAAAGTTCTTTAGTGATGAAATGTAGGTTAATTTAATTAAATAAATATGTAAAAGAAAATCCTAATGAACATAAAAAAAAAATACTTTGTAAAGGCAGCAAATGATGTCATTTTCCTCAAGAATGTTTTCAGTTGAGCAGATTTTCATTAGTAATTTATTTTTTGATTCGATTTTTTTTTCTCTATATGTAAATTTGCATGAAATAAAGAAATAAGAAATGTAGGAATATGTAGAGTTGATGGATACATGTAGGAATTAAGTAATCACCAAATTTAATTCTCATTATCTTCAAATTTCGCGAGATGATATATGAATACCATCATCTCCACCTGTAGTGCTAGTAAGACTCATGATTTATGGAAGAGAGGGGATTGGTTTTGAAAGGCTAATTTTATATTTTTATCAATTGGTATATTCGTTATAGTTTATTACAATTTTTATAGATAAGAAGGATAAATATATAATTCAACTTTTTATGACTACTTACAATTAAATAAATGATGTATTTTGTATTTGTAGGGAGTTTAACATCTTGATTGCTTTAGTTATTTTATTTTTATTTAACAATACTCTAATTACTTTCATTTAAGTAAGATTAAATAGATTTGTAGTTTTGAATTTTAGTATGATTATGATTATTGATGTCTGCTTACGGGTTTTGTGATGTGGATTTCCAGAAAATAACTTCTCTACTTTGGTAGTGGTAAGGTCTGCGTACATTTATACCCTCCCCAGACCCCACTTGTGAGATTTACTGGATATGTTATTGTTGTTGTTATATGATTATTGATGTATTAGACTATTGTTAATATATATTTACCACTTGAATAGAGTATTGATCTTGAAAAAATAAAAATAACAAATTATTATTGAAATTATTATGAAAGTTTGAAGAAAAAGCTTCGAAAGCTTTCATAATAGGAGTAGTTGGACTTTACTTTTGTTTAATCTTTGTATTGTTTACGAACAAAAAATGATTGCTATTACTTCTGGTCACTGTGATGACACAAAAACAAAGTTTTTTTTTTTTGTATATGCAATTAATGTTTGTCCAAAAACTAATCTTTTGATAGTCAATGGAATTTCAATAATGAATTACCTATGTGCTGTTGCTGCTAATAATCTGATCATCATAAAGATTGCACTTGAAATAGCTGAAAAAATACGAGTGGATGAGAAGTTTGTAGCATGTCCTCCTAAAGTGATGAGAGGGTAATCTAATTGGAGTTGATACCCAGAAAATTATTTATTGGCAGGTAAAGCTACTTAACTATTTGAGTTGATAATATATGCTTTCAACTTGACGAATAATCAACTGTTTTCGAATTTTTACATGTTGTGTTAATTTATACTACCTGCAATATTATTTAAACTTCTACAATTTATCATGACGCTGGTAAAGTTTGAGAAGATGCAGAGTCCTGACATTAAAAACACTTCTTGGGTTCACGCATTGAACTCCATCATTCTAAAAAAGGAATTGAAAATTTTTAAAAATTGTACTTATATTTTAATCTTTCGTTATTTCTTTCTCTATTTAATAATATAATTTTCGAGAGCCTATTAAAAATAAACTTTCTACCTTCCACAGTAGATGCGAGGTCTTTCCACATGCTGAGGCCCTTCTTCTACTTCATTTGTGAATTCTCACGGAATATGTTGTTGTTGAAAGGAAAATTACAGAGTGTTCACATAAATTTTGCTCAATTTTTTTTGTCTTGATTAGCAAATACATGTCTTTTGGAAGTTGTCTGGCTATCTAATATACTGTTGTCGTTATTTTGAAATCCAAGTTCGACGTAGTCTTTTTTACTAAGTGGCTCGAAATAAAGAGCTTGTATTGATCAAAGTGGAAAGAGTATACGTGATTAACCGTAGAAAACTTTGCCTATGTTGTTGATTTATATCTTAGATACTCTCTCCATGCATTTTTATTTGTCTACTATAGTAAAAATATATGTCTAATAATAACTGTCTACTTTATGAGATCAAAAGACAATTTTTACACTTAATTTCTAATTTATCCTTATCATTAATTATAATTATTTTCCTATTACATTTTTCAAAATATTATACTTGTTACGTTTAAACAGTGATTTGATAAAATTATCCCTATCATTTACTGCTTCTTAATCCATATACCAAGTCAATAGTGGACGACTAATGTTAGACAGAAAGAGGATAAATAGACAAATCAATAAAGACTAATTTTCTGACATTGTCATCAAAAAAAATAATGTAATCTCTTCTGCTACATCAATACAGATTCAGAGTTTTATACGAAAGAAGCTCTAAAAGAAGTTGGTACAAAATCAACAGAGTATCAAAAACTCTCGCTTCAGTGAGGTAGGTACATTAATTTTGAGAAAAGACACAACCCCCCCCCTAAATTTGACAGCGAAATTTACTTTAGCACCTAAATTACACAGGCATTCATACATGATACAACCCCCTTAACATCTTTAAACTGCTTTATATCAACCTATCAGCACCAGCCCAATGCATGTGTCGAGCTTTATTGGGCGCGTCAATAATTTATTTTACCCATTAACTATTATATTTTGACTCATTTTTGAACCATTAATGGTTATTTTCCCCTCCCCTCTTTATTAAAATATACAAATCCAAATTTTTTTCTTCTCTTTCTCACCTCAATCTCCAAAACTTCTACCCAATTTCTGATGTTTTAGTTGATTCATAGCTTTTCTAACCCAAAATTTGAATCTTCAAAAGAATAATTGTACTTATTTGTCCAATTCAAAATGCAGCACTTCACCCTTTTCTTCATTGTCAGATTTTGTAATAGAGAAACTGGAGCACACAACGCGATCAACTAACTTTATAAAAACAGAGAATAGTATTTGAAGAATCTTGACTTTCTTTTCATTCCAAGAAAAAAAAGATATATATACATGAGGTTTAGTCTCCTACTCCTAAAATCTCTCCTAAAGATATTTTGAGAATATCATATCCCTATAATATATCCTATAATATCTTATAGAATATTACATATCTTTATTATAATATATCCTATAATATCTTATAGAATCTTACATATCTTACAAATATACATACACAATATAAATTTACTATATTTACAATAATCTTACTTAATACCCCTCCCCCCCTCCTCCCCTTCAAGTTGGTGCATGAAGATTTTGAATGCCCAACTTGCCAATAAGGTCGTCAAACTGATGCTTTCCTAATGCTTTTGTAAAAATATTAGCGAGTTGCACTTTAGAGGAAACATATGTTGGATGAATACTACCATACATTATCTCGTCTTAGAGAAAATGACAATCTATTTCAATGTGCTTGGTCCTTTCATTAATACTAGATTCTTTGCTATATGTAGGCAGAAAGACTATCACAGTGCAGTCTTATTGCTGAAGGATGTGTCACCCCTAGACTGAACAAAAATTCCCTTTAGCCACTTCAATTCACAAGTTGTGGTGGTCATATATTCAGCTTTTGTAGATGATCTGGACAATATCTGTTGCTTTTTAGTCTTCCAAGATATTGGCGAATATCCTAAGAGAATAAACCATTTAGTGAGAGATCATCATGTTAAAGGGCAACCTGCCCAATCTGAATAAAATCGTCCATATAGCTTCAAATCACATGTACTACGAAATAAAATATCTTGCACAGGTTATCCTTTCAAAAATCAAACAATTCGTAGCGCAGCTTTCCAATGTTCTGGGCTATGCATAAATTGACATAGTACATGCACACAATAGGACAACTCTGATCTCGTGAAGCAAAAATATATGAGACGGCCTACCAATCGTTGGTATCTCTCTAGATCACTAAGTGGAAGTCTCTTAGCTAGTGCTAACTTGTGGTTTGACTCCATAGGAACATTAGTAGGATTAGCTCCTAGTAATCCAACTTTAGAAATAATACCCAATGTATACTTAAGTTGACAAAGGAAAATGCCTTCTGAAGTTCTCGCAGCTTTGACACCCAAAAAATATTTCAAAGCTCCTAAATCTTTCATATGAAAGCAATCACTCAAATAGCTTTTGAATTTTTGGTCAGCACTATGATCATTTCTAGAAATTATCAAGTCATCCTCATAAATAAGAACATTAAGCTACACATCATTATTTTGAGAGTAAACAATGAGTAGTTAGAGTAGGATTGCACGAAACCATACTTCTTCAAGGAAGCTAATAACTTTGCAAATCAACATCTTAGAGCTTGCTTCAATCCATAAAGTAATTTTGCCAGTCTACAAACCATATCAAAATGTTGTACTTTGAAACCAGGAGGCATTTTCATGTTCAATTCTTCTTGGATATCTCTATGTAGAAAAGCATGGACATTCATTTGGTGCAACTCCAACTTCTTTGTTGCAGCTACAGCTAAATATATGCGCACTGTAACTATCTTGGCAACTGCAGCAAATGTTTCACTATACTCGATTCCCTTTTTTTGATGGTTGCCTACTATCACCAATCGTGATTTGTATCGCTCCACAAATCCATCGGAATGATATTTTGTTTTATAAATATACTTGCACCTGAATGCTTTCTTTCCAGGTGGTAATTTTTCAATTACCCATGTCTCATTCTTTTCAAGAGCCTCGATTTCAATTTGCATAACTTGTCTCCACCTTTTATGTTTCATTGCTTCTAAGAAGGATGATGGCTCATGATCTGTAGTAATAGCTGCAAGAAAATTTCGATATCGCAAAGAAAATTTATCACAATTCACATAATGTCTTATTGGGTAAGGCATACCTGAGGTATGTGTTAGAGCAGATGGACTATTGGAAGGACTCAATATTTGGATGGTATTAGTAACATAATCGCATAGATGAGCACGTCGTTGTTTTACTCGATGTCCATTACCCAATTGAGGTGCATTATTTTGTTCTTCGCTGCCCTCCATATCTTGGACACCACATATATCCTTCCCCTATTTCTTGAGCATTTTGCACCTCATTAACTTGTGAATCAGAAATTTCCATCACTGGTTGGTGTTCTCCATGCTCAACTCCAAGATCTACCTCAAGATCATTATCAACAACTCCATTAACAACAACTTTTTTTCAATATTCTCACAAGAACTGGGAACTTGTTGGACAAATGGGAATTCATCCTCAAAGAAAATGACATCTCTAGAAACAAAGTATTCATTTGTTTCAAGATCATATAGTTTCCACCCCTTCTTCCCATATGGGTACCCAATAAAAGTACATTTTCGACTCCTACTCATAAATTTATCTCAATTTCTTCCCTGATTATAAGCATAGCATAATGAACCAAATACCCTCAAGTGCTCATAAGGAGGAAGTTCTCCATGTAAAATCTCATATGGAGTTTTTCCATTTAAGATTGAAAAAGGAGTTCTATTAACCAAGTAACCTACAGCCAACAAAATTTAATTGGAAGTTGTCCCTGAAAATGTAGTGCTCATGCTATATTCAAGATATGTCTATGTATTCTCTCTGCCCTCCCATTTTGTTGTGGAGTTGCAGTACAAGAACCTAGAAAAATAATTCCTTGTTCAAGAAAATATTTTTTTCATGCAAGTAAATTCCGTTCCATTATCACTTCGAACAATTTTAACTCATTTATTATATTTCCTTTCCACCATGGCAAGAAAATTCAACATCATGCATGACACCTCTTTCCGTTCAATTAACAAAAATATCCATACTGCACAGGAGCAGTCATCAACAATCATCATAAAATAAGAAGCACCACATGAAAATGGAGTTCTGTATGGACCCCAAAAGTCACAATGAATGAGTTCAAACTTGTCACAAGCTTCATTTTCACTCAAAGGAAATCTATCTCTAGTCTGCCAATCTACTTAGCTCATAAGCATACATCACAAACTTTATTCAACATCGCACTTTCATAAATGGAAACAACATTGGAAACTAACTTGGTAATTCTTAAAGAAGGATGTCCTTTACGTTTGTGCCAAAGATCAAGTGAGTCTGTCCCACTCTTTATTGTCATTGCTCGTGGTACCATTCGAAAATAGTAGAGTCCATCCTTTCGTTCACCCGCTCCAATCAGCATCCTCAAAGTGCAGCCCTGCATTACACATAATTTTTTGGTGAATTGAACAATACAATCAACTTGATTTATCAATTGCGATACAGAAATTAAATTGCATTTTAAACTAGGCACAAAGAGAACATTTTCAAGCTTCAAGTTCTCGCTAAGTTTTACATATCTCTCTTTTGTAGCAACTATATGTTGTCCATTCAGAAGTTCGACAGGATATCCTGCCACTTCGTGCAAGTACGTCATGTACTTCAATTTTGCAGTCATATGGTTTGATGCATCCGTGTCAATTATCCACAGGATTTTGTAATATTTACCTTTCATCCTCTCACATGTATCAGTTTTGTGGTTTTCACCATGTCATGTAAAATCATCCATTTTTCATTGCTCAAGCTAACATAGGCCATTTCATTTATTGTGCTAGATGTTCCTAATCCTCCAGCAGCTCCTGCAGTAGTTTGAACGGCATTAGCACGTATTGCTCCACTTCGACCACGTCCAGTGCTTGATCCAGTTCATTGTTATTGTAGCAACCCTTTACCCTTGGCACTAGTCTATCCTTCACCCCCAGGACGATCACTTCACCATTATGGGTAGCCAACAAGCTGAAAGCAGAAATCTGCCTCATGTCTAGAACGTTTACAATGAATACAAATCATTGATTTGTCCTTCACCTCTCCACATCCCCTTGTTCTGCTTTCTGTCTGAACCATTAGTCCGATCACTTCACCTCTTTCTTCCTTTGCATGAGTAATGGTATTCACACTTTCTTGCTGAATTGAAATAGAGTTGACTCTATTTAGAGTTGGCAACGGGTATGCAACTAGCACATTTGTCCTCACTGTTCCATAGAGTGTTTCATCTAATCCCATAAGGAATTGATGCACCTTTTCTTCCTCCTATTGCTTTTCTAATTGTGCTCCTATGTTACACTTGCATCCACCATATGTACACATAGAAATTTTTTTATAATTTGCTAGTTCTTCCCATATAGCCTTTATCCTTCCATAGTATGCTGCAATTGTCATACAATGCTGCTTACATTCTTCCAAATCAAATTTCAACTGTTGAATTCGAGGCCCATTAGCAACTAAAAATCATTCCTTAATTTTTGTCCAGATATCTTTTGCATTCTCCATATATGATATGGTTGAACACAAAGTTAATTCGATAGTATTTTGAATCCACGACACCAGCAAGGACTGAAGTGTCTGCCAATCCTCCAACTCAGAAAACCCTTCTTCTGGTTGTCAGATAGTTTCATCAACAAATCCCCATTTCCTTCAAGCGCACAATGAGGTACGCATTGTACTAGCCCATTCTTCATGATTTTCTCCTTTCAGTTGTACTTGAGTGATCAATTTTCCTGGGTTGTCATTTGAAGTCAAATCGTAATGTGAGATTTTCTTTTTGGTTGGTTCGTTCCTTTATGATTCTTCATCCCCTGCCATGGCTCAGATAGCATATAAAAATAGAGAATAGTGTTTGAAGTATCTGACTTGCTTTTCATTCCAAGAAATATATATATATATATATATATATATAACTACTCCTAAAATCTCTCCTAAAGATATTTTGAGAATATCATATCTCTATAATATATCATATAATATGTCATAGAATATTACATATCTTTATTATAATATATCCTATAATATCTTACAGAATCTTACATATCTTATAAATATAGATACATAATATAAACTAACTATATTTACAAAGATCTTACGTAATAAACTTGACTAAGCTTTGTATAGAATATAATGATCATCTTACGAAGGAAATAGTTCGTTGCAATCATGAATTTGTGGTGCGTTTGAATATTTTGGACTTTAAGTAACCTCGAAAAAGGATGTTGATCATGCCCTTATTATGGGGTAAATATTATCTGATATATTTAGTAAACCTAGACTTTTGAATAAAAACTAATTCCTTCATTTTATTTTCAATATTAAAGGGTCCTAAATCCTGCTACTTTTGATGTTGGAAGGATAAAGAAGATTTGATCCGAGATCTGAATTTTTTATTCCGAAACCAATAGAGAAATTGGGTGAGCTTGCAAATTTAGTGGAATCCACTCAAACATCAACCAGTGAATTTGAGAAATTGATTGAGGCTTTTGAAGAAGTTGATAAGCCTAGAGATTTAAATCTAGAAGATAATTGTCCAAATATAAATTGAGAAAGTTGGAAGAAGAGGTTGAGAAGTTCAAAGAAAGCGAGAAGAAGTGGAGAAGAACTAGGGATAATGTACTCTTCTTTGTTGTGATTTGTTGTTCTGTTAAACGTATATGTATAAGCTATTCGTTCGAGGTACTGCATATGAAGGTTCAATTAAATTACCATAGGTTCTTGATGTTATTAGATTAATGTTGATATAGCATCTTTAGTGTTGTAATCAATAGGTGTAGTCGTTTTTTGGATGAACTTTGACTTGATCTATTAATGTAATGTAGTTTATTTGTTAGTGCCTTTTATTTTGTGTAATTTCTTGCTTTGTTTCATAAGACATAGGTGATGTTAACTACATAACATAGAGGCTAGAAATTAAAGTGGTAACTGTATAATATAGATATTACAAAAGTAATCACAACTGTAAATATAGATGCTACAAAAGTAGTCACAATTGCATAATTGTTTCAAAAATATAACAGAAGCATAGTTACAACTGCATAATTGCATAATTGTTCAAAAATATAGTCACAAGAGTTTGTTTGTTTTGTCACAACTGCATACTACTACAAAATAGAGAAAAATTACTCCTCTTCATTTACTGGAAAGCCGATGAGCTTGATTGACTCAAATGATTCATTTTAGAAACTTGGACCTTGTCTTCATTCTTTTGTGTTGTCTCATTTCTTGAAGTCCTTGTTGGGTTACAACAGCCTTTCTTTCCATTTCACACCTGACCTTGTTTTTTGATATCCAGTTAAACTATAGAGGAGTTCATAGGCATTCCAGGCTAGATTCATAAATAAAATAGTGTTAGATGTTGTTTGATAAGTTTAATAGAGCTGAAATAATTAAAAAAATTTACATTGTGGATTGTAAAACTACTTTGGGTATGTGCTATTCCCATTTCAACCATTCTTGGCCTTTTAAAAGGTGTCCCTCTTTCCCTTCTAGTGACACCAGGAACGTCAGCACCTACATTAATCCCTTTTCCCCTTCCAACGACACTAGAAACACTAGCAATAGCAGTATCTCTTCCTTTACAGCAAAAACACTAGCAGCAGCAGTAGTCCTTCTTTCTCTTCCAATAACACCAGGAACATCATTAGAAACACTAGTCCCTCTTTCTCTTCTATTGACACAAGAATCATTAGGAGTAGCAGTAATTTTTCTCCTTTCCCTTTCAGTGACATCAGCTACAATAGCACTAGCCTATATTATAAGTAACTAAGTGAAAAAAAATATATTGATTATAGCTGTAAAATAATTATATAAGTGTTATCTATTTTGTAGAACCTCTTCGTTGACCTCTTCCTTTCTTTATGGTTGATTTTGTGAATCATTTGGTGTTGCAGAAAAAACAACATCAGATCTTCTTGAACTTGTCCCTCTTAAGTTCTTTCTCTTTCTTCCTGTATTAACTTGATTCAAATGGGAAACTCTCAAATTGTGACCCTTTACATGACAAAGGTTGCAGGTCATGTCAACACCTTTTTTGGATAATTTACCTGTCTTGTTTTCATTCTGCTCCTTTTTTCTATACTTTTCAGGCCTTCCTGCTGTTTTCTTATTTCAGGTGGTATAACAAAAAGATTAGTTGCTTGTGGCCACATCTGCATATTGGTAACTATCTAAATAAAATGACTATAGGTCTTGAGGTAAGTCTTCTTGATATACGAATGTGCAACATAGTTAATGGGCTTCAATCTTCTAAATGAAG
Organism: Solanum ossicruentum; assembly: GCA_025774065.1. Lineage (NCBI taxonomy): Eukaryota > Viridiplantae > Streptophyta > Magnoliopsida > Solanales > Solanaceae > Solanum > Solanum ossicruentum. The sequence continues at coordinate 9,203 of JAOTQR010139788.1, read as the reverse complement.
TGTAGCTATAGCATGACAACAAGGTATACCGTTTAGCATACAAGATCTACAAGTATTGTTACTCAAATTCACTAGAAATACGCTATCTGAGTTGTCCTTTACCTCAAAATCAAACTCACCATTCCATTCAAGGTTACACCTCATGGATTTTGTTGTGTTCTCTTGCAATATTTTTAGGACCATTGGAGAAATAGGAGTTATCCATGTATCAGAAAACTCCCTCAGCTGACCTATTCTTCTCATCTCTTGACCATTATTTCTTCAAGCATTATGATAATAGTTTTGTGTCTTGTCCCCAAAATTCATAAGTTGAAGTTTTCAACCATGTTATCATCAACACTATCATAACAACTAAAAAGTTGGAAGTATACTCAAGATCACCTCTCTATATTGTACCACAGTAGATCTTCACATATAGTCTTCCCTAACTTCTCCATATGATCCAGATGTCTATTCAGTTCCTGCTCATATATGGATTTGGCACATCTCCAAAAGCAATTTATTCTTTCGATACCTCTCCAATCATTGGACTATTTGGCTAGAATGTGTCTTGCACATATTTTTTGTTCTACATTTGGCAGAATATCTTGAATAGCTTTATCAAGACCCTTCATCAAAATTTAAAGAAATTAGACAATATATTTAAGTATATGTAATATAATTATAAAATATAGATTCTCTAATGAATAAAAAGACCACTATTGGTGGTAGTGGTCAATTCAAATCCGTCTCTAAGTTTAAGATCATCCCTTAAAATTTTCACAAACTATCTCCAAGTGAATGTGTTTTCAACTTCAACCATAGCCCATGCTAAAGGTAGTATCTGGTTATTTCCATCCTTACAAACAACGACAAGTAATTGGCCTTTGGAAACTAACCATCCAAAAAAAAAATACATCTTCTACAATTAGCTTTGAATACCTTCTTCAAAGCATCAAACCAGGTATAAAATGACTGAAACATTTTTCTTCCATCTTCAAAGATTTCTTCATATGTGCTGCTTGAATTTTTCCTTAAGAGCTCACCGCTATAATCCGAAATTCTTTTAAGCTCCTCACATGATTACTTATAATTTTTTTTAACAAAATGTTTCTAGCTTTTCTTGCAACTATCCTCCCAACTTACACCTCCAACACTTTCTTCACTAATGCTTGCAACTAAAAAACTCTAATGCTTAGTTGAGACAAGTACTTTGAATTGACCAATTTATTTTTTATTGTGCCATTACATTTGTGTACTGGATTGTAATTCCTCACCACAGAATCACCTGTTCATGAATCATTACTCCCAACAACAACCATGGACAATCAGTTGTACACTTAAGCCTTACCCTAGTTGATTCATTAACATGCTTTTCCAATTCAACAGGTTCCTGAACTGCATATTGGCCTTTCTAAACTGCTTAGCACTTTCAAAAGCAAGGCTAGTTTCCCAAAACTATTGACTGACAATTAGGATCAAATACAGCTCTACTTTTTTATTTCTTTTCGCTTTTCATACTTTTTTTTTCTCTTCTTATAGGTTGTTGAGCCTCACCTTTCTCATCAACTTCTCCATTAGTGTCTATTTCAAAGATAACAGCTTCATCTAAATCAAAATATGACTCATCTCCACCTGTCTTACCCTTTAACGTATTGTTTTTCTTGGATAAATACTCATCGTATCCTAAATCAACTCCTTTTTTTCCTAAATTAAAACCTTCGGATCTAGGGACCTTTTCTTTTCTCTTTTTTATTTTGGTAGCTCTTTTTTCTTTCCTAAGAAGTATAACCTCCTCATGGAGACCACTGTCATATTCTTCATCCTTATCTAGAAATCTACATTGTCTGGATCTTCACTAGCTTCTGTTTCACTTTTTCAATCTAATTCAACCACTGGAATATCATATACAATAGCAAAAGAAGTTCCACCCAACTCTTTCCCCCACCCCTCAAACATTAACAAAAGTTTTAGTCTCACTAGGTTTTTTAGGTTGTAGAGTCTCAATAGGTTGTTGAGGTTGTGCAGTCTCAACAGGTTCTTGAGGATGTGCAGACTTTTCAAACCTTAAACCTTCACCACTCTCAAAGGTTTGATAGATTCTTTATCAAAAGTAGGGTTATTTTTCCCCATCCACATCTTTTACATATTCAATGGAAGGGGGGACCACAACAAATTCTTCAATTAAATGAAACACATAAAGTTCAATAATATCTCTATTTTTTAACTAAGGTACAATGTCCATAATATCCCTATCACTTTTTATTTCTACAAGGTGGCGAGCGTTAGGTGGTCTAATATAGACAATACAAGCAGCACAGTTATTCAATTTGTTTAATATAATCAACAAATTCAAAATAGAAAAATTTATCAATATCTACGCCAAAACAATCAGTGGCAGTACTTCCCATTTACTTAATACGAGGTTTTTATTGTAAGTTTCCACCATGGTGAAACCTTAAGGTAATGTGCACATCCATTCCAAACTGAAAAGATTACGAAAACTAAGTTTTTGGTCAGCTTTTTAAGTAACCTAAAACTCAGTTAAAATCAAAAAAAATTCAACACATAATCCTAAAGTCGAGTTCGAGCAATCCATTACTAACTTGAGTAACTCCATTTTCGTCGATAAAAATCACAAGTTCAAAAAAAATTCAGAAGTTTCCTTCACAATCAACTGAGATCATCCTATGGAATAGGTTTACTAATTAGGAGTTTGTGTAGAATGCCGATTAGAAGATGGATTTAGGGGAATTTGTTTATAAATAGGTCAGATTTTTATTTGAGAACAGACGGATAGTTTATTTACATTTCATTAATTACATGGACGAATGACAGGGCACGAGATTCAACAACACCCAGGCTACAACTGGGTTGGTACAAATAGAGTTGATATAAAAGAGTTTAAAGATTTTAAGGGGGGGTTAATGAATGCATGTATAGTTTAGATTTTAAAGTAAATTTCGCTGTCAAGTTTGTGAAGGAGGGAGGGATTATGTCTTTTCTCATTAATTTTTTGTAGTTATTTCAATTTTAGTTGCTTTAAATTTTTCAATGTAATTTTGTTAACTTCAAAATATTTACATGTTTGTGCATAGACCTTGAAGTTACCAGTTTTTTCTTCACCTGGGTATAGATTTTACAGATGTAATAGTCTTGATCTTTACTTTGTTGCTAGGTTAATTTAGTATCTCTTATTATAATGGTTTTCTTAGTTGTAATGCAATATAACAAATATCATGCGGGCTGCAAATAACATAGCTTTATTGGCTTAAGAATTTGGTAATATACCGTCTGTTTCAATAATATCATTGCTTTTGAATACTACTAGAAGCATAAGCCTTTGGTTGACAGGAATAAAGATGGTTTTACTTCATTGTCACGAAGGAGAACAAACAAAATGGTTTTAATAAGCTGAATATTATTAAGATAAGTATGAAGAAGCTGAAAAGTCTAGTAGTTTTTTATGTTTCCCAAACTTTACGGGCTTGCTATGATATTTTGACTTTGCAAAAATTTATACTTCCTCTATTCACTTTTAGTTGTCACTATTTCATTTTTCGAGATCAACTTAACTAAATTTCAAAGATAAATTAAAGTAGTTAAATTTACTTAATGAAAATATAAAATTTAGATGGTTGAAAACTATACGAAAAATGGTATAAGTTGCAATCCTTCTCATATTAATATGATTAAAAAATATGCCTTAAAATATTGGTTAAAGTTCATACAGTTTGACCTCAATAAATGAAATAGTGACAAGTAAAAGTGAATGGAGTGAATATCTTCTTTGAAATATGCATTGACATTTTGGAGCAGATCGAGCATAAACGAGAAAATAAAAGTATGGAGATGTGCAACATTTTCTAAGGCCATTTGTGCAAAAAATAGAGATAATTTTTGGAGGTACAAATATGTTAGCTATGTAGTAGGATTTTCTATAATTTTGTAGAGTAATATCTTGGATATTAGTACTTACAAAAAAATCTAGATAGTCTAGAGTATTAGATATTTATGATAAATTTTAGAACAATCTAGATTTTTGTTACATAGTTAGAAGATAATAACTAGATATTTCTTGTAGATGTACTTAGAATATCTTCTAGAAGCATTCCTATATAAGTATAGTACTTAGAATAACTTCTAGAAGCATTCCTATACAAGTATAAATAGAGATGACCAGAACTATTTGTAACCAAAAAAAAAAAATCAAAGAGTCTTCTTTCATAACGAAGTTCTCATTTCCAAAATCTTCCTTCTCCTTTCTAACTTTCTTTCCTTTACTTGAATCTTCCCATGTGATTTAGTGATCTTGAGTTAGTAGAAGGTCTCCCGATTATGGTTTTGTTCTATTATATTTCTCTATATAGTATCAGAGTCATAGTCATATATTGACTTCCGAGTTGTATTTCAAGATCGAGCTAGTGGTTGATTCAACTGGTTTGCCCAAATGAATTTAAATGGTCGTGTTAATAGACTGGATGGAATTATTGAAGCAATCCAATTACATGGTGTGGAAGACATATATGGAGTCATATCTTGTGGGCGAGAATTTGTAGAATATTGTTAATGGAAATAACACAAGTTCTCCAACTAACTGACCAAAAAATAGTAATACATACAAGAAGTGGAAGCAGACTAACGCGAAGGCAGAGTTTATCCGAAAAAGAACAATATCCTCCAATTTATTTTATCATATTATAATGTGTAAATCAACTCATAAAATACGAAAGACTTTCGATCATTTGTTTAACAAGATGAATGAAGCTCGATTAGAAATTTTAAAGAATGAACTGGTATCATGACCCAAGCTAGGCCCTAGGTGTAACATGACAAATGAGATCCCCCAGGAAACCCTAAACTAGCCTTCTTAGAATATGATAAGCATTAAAGTTAAAAGAAGAGAATAACATAAGCAAAAGCCAAACATAATCATAAGCTAAAGCATGAAAGTCATAAGAGGTACAAGTCAAAGAGTAATACATCATGTCACCAAGTCTCTAAATCATATATTGGGCGGAGAATAAGACATGTCCTAGCTCACCCTCAATAAAAATTAAAGACAGTCTCAATATAACATATCAGCTATAAGAAAATAGTTTCATTCCTGAAGCATAAGGACTCACCCAATCTCACTCTGAAAGCAATCTGAATCTAGCTATGAGGAAGAAGAAGATAGTTGCCTTCACCTATATTGTGATACAATGTAGGCATAAACTATGCATTAGTACGTTTGAGTGTAATAAGTATGTGGACATATAATACAATATAAATATACAATATCAAATCTACATAACAATGATACATGAGCAAGGGCATTGTCATGACCCGATCTTGGTCATGATGGCGCCTGCGCGTCCCACCTACAGGGAAGAAATTTCCAACCCAAGGGTACCTGCCGTAACTCTCTAGTCAAAACCAAATCGATACAACAATAATTTGTACGCTGAAACCTACCCATAACCTGAAAATCAACTGTACAAAGCTATAGTAGACACAAGGACATATCGCATCCATATATCAATAATCATAATAATATACAAAATCCGGAGTGCGCCTACAAATATCAAGGTCTACTATACAAGGCCAATGACTGGATGCAAAAGACGGCCATCAACAGGAAGGATAGTGCGAAGAAGCTAGAGTTGTTGGTGCTCATCAAAAGTCTCCCGAGAGCTCTCGAAGTTTCCCAACTCAGCTATCATGGCCCGTACCTGGACCTGCACCATGGGAAGATGCAGAAGTAGGGGTGAGTACCTATAAAGGCACCCAGTAGGCATCATCAGCCGACCGAGTGAAACAGTAAACATATATAAAGCCCAAATATAAAGAGAACTGCAGCATTGTAGCAAAATGAACTCAGATCAAGGCATAGGCATGTCTGGAAAACCTCAAACCACCGCTGAGCCAACCAAGCAGATGAACAATGATAGCTGAACCAACCCAAGTGATAAACATCAATACCACTTACGACAACTCTGTAGGCTCATACCACAAAGGCCCCCAACTGAGGCATAGTGTTGTACACAGGTGCAAGGCCCTAGTATCTATGCATGTATGCTAATTGGGCCCCCATAAGCTTAGAAGGTACACATGCGCACAATAATCATACCGATAGATAATCACAAAATCTCTCAAAACCAGCATAGAATCTAATAGAACCATCACAGAGCCCAACTCTCCACATTATTAGAACAAGGGTCAGTTATACGTGGGTGTAAGGCCCTAGTGTCTAAGCCTGAACACCCCCTGAGCCCCCATAAGCCCAAAGGGTACACCCATGCACAATCCAAGAGTGAATAGATGAGTGGATCCACGAGTACGTAATTACGGGCCTTGACTAATAATCACAAGTCAGTCGGGTCCTTGACCGTGTGCGGGCAGCCAATCCATAGTCCTCTGACCTGGCCTCCGGTCGAGCAGTCAGCTAGATCCAGATGGTCAGAAACTCAATTATAACGGTGGGACGGATCCCCAGTGGGAGAAAGCATTCCCATCACATAAATAATAGTGCCTCATCTCAGGATGTCAATCACGGGGCCCATCCCAACAAAATATCAATCACGGGTCCTAGCCCCACAGAATATCAATCAGGGTCATCGATCCAAATCTCAGCAGGCGCTCGATCTACATAATCGGTAACCATCACATGGCACTCTAGCGTGACCACTGAAACACGGAACACGGGGTGTATAACTTGTGAACTTGGACATTCAGGCATGATCGTCGGTGCTCGAACAGCAATAGGGAACATTATCTGGGACTTGAGGTATCGATCAGTCACTCACTCAACCAATCTATCCGTATCTAGAATTCTAAAGTCATATCATGTTCAGAGTGAACGTAGGCGATGATAATCGCATCATGCCCAGAGTGAATATAGGTGACGACACTCTCAATCTCGGTATCCCATAGTCTCAATCTAACCCACATAATCATAATCACCACCTCTCTTAGATATAACAGATACCCCAACATTAGATGAAACAAACCAACACACCACAACTGTCAGCAAAATATCAAAGTATATAAATCACAGGTCATTGTAGAATCATGCCTCATCAAGACCAAGTATACCATAACCTCGTCAATCACAAATGCCCAGAATAACACAAACCATTACAGCAAATTATAAATATGTAGGATACCCAAATCCAGCCAAGTCATATCTAAACCAGAGTCGAGCCGCAGTACGACATATAATAAATGCACAATCTCCTGGTCATCATATCCCAGTAGCAACAGGCTATCCATATTCAGACAGGTACGAATCAAGCCAGATCACATGTCTGTCTCAGGGCACTAGTCCATATTCCGCCTTTCCCAGGCCCTATCTCTGTGTAAAGCAACTTATAGGGCAGCGTCGGTATAACCTAAGCTAAGGACCAAGAGGCTAGATAAATAGAAAGATGTCACCTAGCCAAAATCATATCATTGCTTAGCAGCCACAAAGTATATCGCCTAAGGCAACCATATGCCGGCCCACTGAAACTTTGCCCCTCTCAGCTAGATGTAAGTCCCCAAGACAAATTCATGTAGTCAGTGTCTCATCACAGATCACTTAGAATGCTCATAGGATATAACTTGCACCTCGCTAACAGGATCATACTCCCATCTCTAACCCGTCAGTGATTTAGTGCCAACGCATCTCGTATTACAGATCATAAGGCTCCATTAAGGGGTACAACTATAACTATCCCTAGAACATGGTGTATCTCAAGTCACTAACCAGTGGCACAAGTATAGAACAAATAATAGTAGTATACAAGATCATATAACCCACAGAGAAACATAGAATCATGTTAAATCATGGAATTCTACCAAAAGTACTCAGTAAAGATATAGATAACCACCTCATGCATATACATACCAACCAGATATACATACTAGATTCAGCGCACAGGGTAGCATGTAATCACAGATCCATCTCAACAGCTAGTATATTATGATAACCTTAGACCACACACACATACAAGCAAGATTCAAGCTTAGTGCACATAACTATCACATTTTCACAGCTCCAACCAACTCCTTTCAGGACCTTTCTAGTCATATAATGTAAGAATTCAGGTAATATAGTAACTACAGCTGAACAACCCTCAATACAACAACTACCGTCCCATAACATTATATATACACAACACACAAATCACATCCAGCAATATACAACATATACTGCACAACTCAATCCATAAATAGTGTACTCTATTTCAACTCAAATGTGTAAATATTTCAGCTTAGTCTAAGGTTTAAAGAAAATCTAGTCTACCTGGCAACCACGTCTCTTGCTTTGACTCAATCCAACCAAGATTTTCCCCTCCAAATCACTTCTCGATGTTGCTCAACTATTCAAATATAAGTCATAAGATCATTACAACTGATTTGGCTGTAAAATCTCAAGAAATTGGTGAAATTACATCAATTAAGACTAAAATGGAAAAATTGCGAGCCACGATTGAAACACTAAACCAATCTCCATAAAATAATTCTCACATCATCTCGAGTTCATAACTAGAAATTCAACCCAAAATGGACCCTAGACGACCAAGAAAAGGCCCAAAATGAAGTTAAAAACTTTACCGAAAAAATATTCTTTTAAAACATTCTCAGTCAAAATTCTCAAAAACCAAACAAAATCAATGAATATCCATCATACCACAACCTTCCTCAAGGAAGTAGAATAATTCAGACATAAATTTCACTTAATTTCGTTAAGAAATGACCAAGATATTGCAATGTAAAGTTTTAACTCATTCTCGATATATCAACGAAGAAAAAGTAGAGATTTGCCTCGAAAAACAAGTCAAATTTCGAATCCGACTTCACCACAACGTTCCTTGCAAAAATCGAGTCACGTAACATTTTGAATCTCTCAAATCAAATGAAAAACAAGCTCGAAATATACATACATATACATACATATATATATATACATACATATACATACATATATACATATATATATACATACATATACATATACATACATACATATGTACATATACATACATACATACATACATACATACATACATACATACATACATATATACATATAAATACATACATATATACATGTACATACATACATATACATACATACATATATATACATACATAGATATATATATATATACACACATACATATACATACATACATATATGTGTATGTATATATATATACATATATACACACATACATATACATACATACATACATGTT
>JAOTQR010139768.1:0-20765 GCA_025774065.1 Solanum ossicruentum | reverse complement strand
AAAATATTTATTTTAATTAATTAAAAAAAAAAACCAGCACCATTCCAAACCCAAATATTTATTTTTATTAATACATTTTTTTGGGCCATTTTATTAACGTGAGGTGCATTTCATTAACTTGAGGGGCATATTTGGCCGAAAAGATAGACAAAGGGTATATTTGGACCATTTCATATAGTTGAAAGGTACATTAGACCCTTTTTCATTTTTGAAATTATATAAAAATTCGAGCAGTCAATAGAAAACTGTCACATAATTAATGAAAAAAATAATTATAGGTTGTTAACTTGAAGGGCAAATTTGGGTCATTTTATTAACGTGAGGGGTATAGTGGCCGAAAAGGTAAACGGAGGGTATATTTGGACCATTTCCTATAGTTGAGGGATATATTTGACCCTTTATAACATAACTAAGCAAACATTTACTATTGAATTTTTTAACATAGCTATAGTTTTACTCAATTACAATTAGTCACTGCTGTTTAATGAGAATGACTATCAATGCCAATAATTTGTATATTGACCGCAAATTACTTACTTTGTTTGTATATTGATATTATTAATTGACAACGGTCTTATCCTGGAGCATCTTAAGAGACGTGCCGCTTCGTTTGTCACGGGAGAAATCCTAGGATATACGAATGAATTTGCATATTGACAGCAACCTAGTTACCATGTTTGTATATTAACAATGAATTATACAAATGAATTTGTATATTGGTAGTGAACTACTTACCCTATTCGTATGTTGGTAATGAATTTCACAAATGAATTTTGTAATATTGACAGCGAACTACTTACCCTCTTTGTATATTGATAGCTAACCATACAAACAGATTCATATATAAGCAACAAATTATACAAATTAAAATATCATAACAAACGAAACTATAGAAATGAAACATAGTTATAATAAACATAGTTAAGATACTTATTAGAAACGATTTGTGAAAATTCCCCTTTATTTTTTTATGTGTCAATTCTTGGGCTTTTCGTTAACTCATATGGGTTTGTGGCAGCATAGATAGTCCTGAGTTCACCACCTTGATCAAGTTGACCAGGTTTCCGCCAGTGCCTTATATTGTTCAAGATAGCAATAAGATGGTGTCAGCCATTTCTCTTTATACTCTACCATAATCAGTCTTGGATTGAGGTAATGACTCTAAATCCTCTTCTTTTTTTTTTTGGGTTTTTTTATATAAATCTACACCTTTTTCATGAGGAGCATAATAATTTATCAGCAAAAATCCCAATTTAATAGAGAAGAAAGGAGCATATGTTATGTATTGGAATGAATGTATGTATATATATTGCGGAGATTTACTACGTTACACTGACTAATAATAGTCCAATGGACGGCTAATAAGTCACACTTGATTGCAATTTGCAAGGGAATGTATTTTAGAAAGCATAAATGTGAAAATTTTCTAGTAACAAAGTAATTTGTGCAAACTCTTATTTGAATTAGGCAGACAGAGGTGGGACAAGCACAACTCGTGAATAAAATACTTGTTTCAAGCATTCGTATTGCTTTAATTTAGAAGATAGTCCATACAAATTTTAAAACAAAAGCATGCACAAAAAGATCAAACAAAGTCTCAAGTCTGTGCCCAAATACATACTTTACCTTTGCCAGTGGCACCAGCAAGTATTCCAACAATACAAGGATGAGCAGCCAAACGGTAAGGGACAGTAGGCATATCGTCACTTTGCAAAGTTCGAACAACCTTTTTGTCAACAGTAGAAATGATATGGAGTCCATGTTTGTCAACATTTCTCTTACGCTTCTCCCCAATCTTGCCAACATAGACATGTGAATCATCCCAACCCCAGATTCCTCTGTACCCAAGTGTATCATGTATCAGTTGATAATGAATTGTTCCTAATTATAAAATAGTAATAGTTATATACCGTAATGTGGAAATATATTCACTGCTTAGGTGGTTGTGTGGTATCAACAACTTCTCTTCATAGTTTTGTCCTCCAAATAAACCAATAGTATTGTCCGAACTGTGTTCAACATCAAGTTAACTATGAACAGTTGATAGAATCACTCAACTTCACAATTGCATAAACTAAACAAACCTTGTTGTTGCAAGAAAGCTCCCAAAAGGTGAAAAGTAGGCAGAGTAAATTGGACCTCCATGGGTAATCTTTGTCAATGATTTGGGATCATCTCTGCTAACACTCCTCAAGTCCCAAAGAGAGACGGTCTTGTCTGCAGAGCTTGTAGCTATAACATTCACATCATTTGGTTTGCAGTGTATTGTATTGATTCTGTCTCCATGTAATGCCCATGATGACGTTGGCTTGCTTGCCCTTAAATCATATATTTTTAGCTCTCCAACTTCATTAGCAAAGTATACACAGTTCACATCCTCCCCTCGATGACATATGGAGTAGAGTGCGTGAGTATCCTGATATACCTCATCGAAAGCCTCCTTTTCCACATCCAACAACGTAATACGTCGATCATAGCTTGAGGTAAATATCTGCAAAGCCAAGGTAAAGGTAACAACTAGTAGAATTGAAATTTGAAATAATATAGAAAAGCAAAAGCTGGGTAACCTTGGACATGGAGAATGGTTCAATAGTGGTTGCAGACAATTTGGAGTGATGAGGTCGATAGAGATAAATTCCATTATCTTCCAAGTTCCATAGCCCCAAATAGCCAAGCTCATCACCTACCACAATTACTCTCCTATCTGCAGAGGGTAGAAACTTCACATCTGAGATTGCACCTTTGGTCACCTGTGTTCTTCCCTTGGGATTCAACTTCAATTGTAACCTATCCAAATCAACATCACCAACTCTAACTGGATATACATTTCTTGTCAAGCTCTTTATTGTTTTAATCATTCCATCGTATGATGACTCATTCCGCAATATTTCCTTTGACTCACTCAGTTCCGGTGGCATTCCTTTACTCCTGCGAGATAAGCGCCGAACGTTGTTTTCCTCTTCGACTTCATATCTACAATAAACAACTTAATTATAAAGTGATGTGATTATTTTTGAGTAAGAAACTTTAAAGAGATTGAACCGTTTGATGTGTCTTTGCCGCTTGAAAATTCCTTTTTCCTTATCTGCCATTGAGACAACTATATAATGATTGCGTATATCTGAGTAACATTTTATTTGTACAAACAGAAATATGAAAAGTCATTTCTAGGAGGGAGGGAGAGAGGGAGGGAGGAATTAAGTCATCATTAATTGATTTGTTGGAGCTGTCAACTAGTCAATACATTGAAAATTAGTTCCTTTTCGATAAACTTCTCCAGCACTTTTATGGCCTCTTAATTTCAAAAGTCATAATAGAATTGAGATTCACGGTTTATTTGAAAAGTTATTATGATAATTAGATTTTATGTAATTCAAAGTAATTATTTTAGCTCACTTGTTTGACTGATCGTGTATTAATTGATGAGTAAGTAATTAAATATATTTCCTTTTTCATTTTACACAATTATTAAGAAATCATTAATATATTAGTGAACTTTATCATTTTACCATTTATATATCAATGCACATTTAAATTAAGTTATAGAAAATTATTATTACACTAATTAATGGTGGGATAAAATGAAAAAAAATAAAATTTATCCTAATTTAGTAAGTGTTCATATAATATGAGATAAATATTTATAGAAAGATATTCATATACTATGGAATTGAGGTAGTAATTGATAGGGAGTAATTACGCTCTCCAATTCTCAGGAGAAGATAGTAAATTGCTGATAATTTTGTGGTGTAATTACAAGTTAGCGTTTTTAATTTCTTTCTTTATTTCTATTTTTATTTGTTGTATTAGTTTATTCTTTTATTTTTATTATTTAAGAATATATTTTATTTTATAATATTTATTTCCTTCTCATTCTCAACCTTTACATTATAAAATTCCATGCAATTTTTCATATTATCTTATTTAGTTAGTTTATGTTTATTTTTTCATTAATATGATTTTATTAGTATTTTAATTTTTAAATTAAAGTTTAATTCATTGTTGAATAAAGTTATAAACCTATGCCTTTTTTTTTCTTATAAATCATAATTGTGTATGTTATGTTGAAATTTGACATAAGAGCATTATGCTAAATTTTTTATTTTGAATTTAGAGCTAATGTTATATTTGAGTTTCATTTATTTTAGTAGTATTGACTTGATATTTCACATTACAAACTATTTATTTTTAATTAGATTTGATAGATTAACCATTTGTCAAATATTTTCAATAATTTTACCATGAAATTATATTTGTAAACATGCATTACATGATGTCCATAGAAATCGTGTTGTCATGACCCGATTGGGAAAGCCAACCCTAAACCCGGTATCTAATAATGGGTATATGGGCGAAAACTAAATAACAAAACAACAATAATAGCATAAATAATATAAGAGAAGCCAAAAATACATAAATAAAAAAGAATTCCTTCCATAAATTGAAAGTTATGACTACAGAGCCACTAAAAGAGTACAAATCCTAAAAGTAATCTAAAAATATACAACTACAAAGACGTGTCTCAGTAACAAAAGGCATTACAAATACATATATAGAAGGAGACGACAATGATCCAGAGCGTTGTATGCTCACCTTCACCTCCCAATGTCGACTGCAACTGGTTTGAATGATAGCAATATTAACTGATACTCGGATCTGCATCATGAAGACATATGTAAGATTGTAGTATGAGTATGAAGAAATAAGTACCCATAAGCATCATAGGCCAATTGAGTAAAAAAGATAAATGCGTCAGGAAATACTAGAATAAAATACAGACAGATATCAAGTCCAGGAAATGTTAAAGGGATGCACATGAGCGTAAAAGAATAGACAAGACCTGAGTGATGAAATCCAATTGAGATCCCATAAGCCTAGAAGGTAACTTGTGCACAAGTTAAAACAAAAATCTAAACGAACCTCCATAAGCCTGACAGGTACATAGAAAAACTAAACTAAGAATAAAGGAACAAGGTAGGACCAAGGTATTTCATAAGTATCGATATTTTTATCTCTCAACGGGGGAAAGTGAAAGTCTAGACCTTGAACCTTGGATGAGTTTTCCTACAATAGATTTGTAAATAAATTGGACTCTGCAAGGGTTAGTGCAGAGCCCAACCTCAAACCGTTGATGTCGCCTTCCCGTAAAGTGTAATGATGAGATCAAAAGGGCCAGACTATGTATGTCGACTCCGTATAGGAGGAATGTCACGCTCCATTCAGAATCAACAACATCATGGTAAATCTTTTTTGAGATTAAAAAGGAAGAGAAGAGTTGATGATTCGCCACCTAATGAATATTTAAAGATGCATTAGGATAACATTATATTCTAAATAATTAAATTAATTTTAAAAAGGTCTAAAAATAACTAAAGATCAGGTAAGAGTTCAAATTATCTCAAAAAAAATGTGTTAGATACTTCTGGAGGTCCATAAATGTGGGTCTTGACCATATTTTCTATTTTATATTTATATGGGGATTTAAAAATTTGCAAATGAAGTCTCAAATTTTAGTATTATTAAAAATCCAAGAAAGAATTAAGTGAGAAAAAATGAAAATAAAGAAACATGACTGGAAAACAAAATGAGAGGTGTGTAAATAGTATTTGCACAGATAGATGTAAGAGAAAATAAATTATTAATTAGTTAAATTGCCCCAAATAATTCAATAAAAAATATCTATAAATATTTAAAGGGATTAAAAGATCAACAAACTAGAGTAACTTTATATTCCACGCGGATCAATGTTCGGCTTGTTAATCGGAAGACAGATATAAACTTGTCATTTTTCTTGAGTCCTCTTACATCATTTCCTAGGGTCCTATCTATCTCTACCCATCTTAAATTCATTTGTTATTAATCTAACAAGTGATCTAAAGGAAATGCAAAAACTAATTGTAGACGATAAAATTCGTGTTAAGAAATAATTAAGAACCAAAATATCGCATCAATTTGTAGTATTTTATTTCAATAATGCGAGTGTTACAATCTCTACGAATCCTCTGATTCTCCTTTTCAAATGTAAATTCAAGGGCTCTGGAGCTTGTTCTTGAATTTGAAGTCTGTTCTTGAATCCGATCTTGAATTCTGATCTCAAATCTTGATTCTAATCTTGTTTCTTGTTCTTGAATTTTGATTTCGATCTTTGAATCTTGATTTTGATCTTGTTTCTTGATCTTGAATCTTGATTTTGATCTCAAATCTTGATTTTGATCTTATTTCTTGATCTTAAATCTTGAGTTCAAGAGGTTTTAAGCTTGTTTTTTAACTTGAAAACTTGAATGTTTGAATTCTTGAATTCATAGAGAAATTGTGGCGTTTCATCCACGAGCTCTCTCTAGCTTTTTGTTAGAATTTTTTATGTGAATTCAGAATTATGAAGACTCCTATATATAGTTATAGAATAGAGGAGTCATGATAGGATCAGACTTTCTCTCGGCCAATCAGATTTAAGTGACATGACATATTGGGCTTTACTGAAATGAGTTTATCTTGACACATGGCATGATCCTATTGGCTTCTTTGTTTGACTTGGCATGCTACATCATTTGACACATGGCATCAAGTAGGCATCTTGGATGAAAGGATATGGGGCCCAATGAAGTAGGTCATCGTTTGTAGCCCAAATAAATAAATTTGGGCTTTTGACTAAATTCATATTTTATTGGACTTAATTAATAAATCTAATTATATTAATCCATAATATTCATTTTGGACTAATATATTTTTGAATTTAATATAAAAATTTGAATCATATTATAAAATTTACTTTTTAATAAATTTTATATGATTAGAAATGTCCCATTACTTCAAGTCTTGTCGAGGTATTTTACTTTTTTAAATACTAGACTTAAAGTAAATATTTATTTATTATTTTTTAAAGAAAATCCAAAAAAGAAGAAAAAGATCTCAATTGGTCCAAAAAAGTGCAATTTCAATTGCCCACAGTCACGTGGCCAACATATATACTAGCCAGCAGTTACCTCTTTTATGACTTAGTATACGTCTAAAAGTTTTTTTGTGGGGCCCTCAAGTGATATTTGGATTCTTGTTACTTCCTTTTACAATCCTAGCATGACTAAAAGATTGAGTAGCCGCTTAATATCTCCTTTTTAGGAGTCAAATTTTGGAGACCCAATCCACATCGGAGACTAACTGCAGAAGTCTTTCTATAAATATAGGCATACGACTCATTAATTTTTTAAGCAAAATTAATTTAGAGCTTTGGGTGTTGCATTACTCTTGTCGTCAGTCAACAAATCGTCTCCATACGTAGGTAATTTCTTTTCCTTCTTTATTTTTTTTGTTTTTTTTGTGTGTGTTCTTTTGTCCCTCTTTTCTTGTTGTAGGCCTATAAATTTAAGATTCTTCGTATCACAAGAATTTGGTCTTGAGGTGTGGAGGGATAAATCCGCGCTCACTCCTTGAGTCACCACTTTGATATTTTACATTGTTCTAAATATTTAAACATAGGATACCAACAATACAAGACTTTACGTTGTTCTAAATGTTTAAACATAAGGGACTAACAAAACGAGGCTTTATGTTTTTCTAAATGTTCAAACCTAGGGGACCAACAATATGAGGCTTTACGCTATTCTAAATTCTTAAACATAGGGGACCAGCAATACGAAGCTTTATGTTGTTCTAAATGTTTAAACATAAGGGACCAACAATACGAGGCTTTCCGTTGTTCTAAATATTTAAACATAGGGGACCAACAAAATGAGGTTTTCCGCTGTTTTAAATGTTTAAGAATAAGGGACCAACAAAATGAAGCTTTTCGCTACTCTAAATGTTTAAACATAGGAGACCAACAAAATGAGGCTTTCCACTGTTCTAGATGTTCAAATATAAAGGACCCCCAACGTGAGGCTTTACAACGTTCTCAATGTTTAAACATATGGGACGCCCAACTAGCCATATTCTTTTATTTTGACTTTTGTTCCCTTTTTTTTCCCTTACTGTTGCGTGCTATCATTGACAAAGGATAACACTTTTCCTTTTATGCAGCCTCAATAATGGTCTTCTTCAAGGACTACACTTGCTCATCTTCTGGACTTAGATACCTCATAATTGTCGCAAGATAGAAAGGTAAAGACCACACTTTTAGTCCGAGATACTCTAGTTGGTCGTTATACAGATGCATGGCCATAATTGAGAAACATACTTCACAAGGCAGATTAGACCTCTAAATGCATCCACAAATCTAACAAAGCTTCTAAGGTATGGTATCTTGAGACACCAAATCATCAAGGCACCAATTGTGCAAGCACTCTTCCAAATTTGGGGCGTCGCATGATCCAAGAAGGGTTATGTTGGAGAGATGAAATCCTATTCGAGGGTGAATATCATTGCATCCCTGGCTATTGGGAATGGACAGAAGACGTCCTTAGCAAAAATGGGCAGAGCTTGAATGATGCTAACCTCCGAAATGTTGTAGTTTCTTCTCTTTTTACTTATGATCGGAACTCCAACGTCGTGCAGGCCTTTTGCGAGGCTTGGTGTCCCCAAACAAATGCACTGCTTACATCTCTCAGAGAAGCATCCATATCTCTTTAGGACTTATATATTCTCGGCGGCCTACTGATCAGTGGGTGTCCTTATGAAGAAGTGATACATAATGCCTAAAGATCTTACAGGTCATGATGCGAAAAAAGATAGATTTCTTCCTCAAACTTGTGAGTATTTATTTGCTACCTTCCATCTTCTTATGGAGAAGAAGGGTGACAACTCGGGGATCTCTTTTACTAACTGGATACAATTTTAGTGTAAACATGACATCTAGTATGAGTTAGCTCCCCCGAGAAGAGAGAACACGGTTCGACGCTTAGCATCTATACATAACCCGACAGGTGATATGTCAACGGAGGTGAGCACGAGGTTGAGCTCTCAAGAGATGACATTTTCTATGCTTGGAGCAGAACACCAAAAATATGCGACTTATTTGGCAGCCTTCTTATCATGTTGGTTATGTATCTTTGTATTTCCTCTGGAGGGGAAAATCTTTTTCAGCCTGAAAATTTTAAGATGGCAAGCTTGATGGCGAGTGGTTGAAGGGTTAGCCTTGCAGTCCCGGTCTTAGCGAGCATCTATCATGGCTTAAACAAGATTTCAAATTCTTCAGAATTTGATCATATGTAGGTTTCTTTCCCAATCCATTATGTTTATGGTTGGCTTGCTCATTATCTTAAGACACATTATCCTCTTACTAGTGGACCTTACCTCCTAGGTATGATGATATATTCTGGCGAGGTTGCTGCAAAATATTTTGACAAAGATGAGGCACGAAAGTGCATCTATCGAGGTGAAGGCCTTGTCTAGACTGCGACCATGCTTACTAGGCCTCACCCAACTTATTACGTTGATGGTAACAAAGCTTCAAAGTTGGATTCATCTTATTTTGTGAGCCTTTGCTTTGATTATCTTACCTTAAGGAAGGATGACTCATTCCTTGTCGAGCCATACAGTCCCCACCGATTTAGTCCTCAATTTGGGTTCCATCAAGATACTCCTGGATATCTAGAATGCGATATTCATGCTGAATCTCTTGAGGAGGGGCTTAGGTATTAAATAATTTGCATCTCATGTAATGTCAAGAGCGACATTTCCTCCCGCAGTTGCTTCTGCGAAGAGACTTTACTCCACTCGATACCTATCTTAGTGGGAAAGATCACATGGGAAGTTTATTGAGGATAATCTGGATACTTTGTTAGAAAGGTTGGGCCAAACTTCACCACTCTTTAGGGGACAAAGGTCAAGACATCAGAGAGGAGCTCTTAAAAGCTGATGCCCCTCTTGCCCCACAACCTCAAAGCAAGAGGCTTAAGTCCTCTAAGGGATCTAAGAAAGAAGTAGCCTATGCTCCTATTGCTACAAAGAGACGCCTATTAATTCTTCCATCTACAAAGCAAACCTCTCAAGAGACTAGCAAAAGCAGCAATAGGGACCAATGTTGGAAGAGGAAAAGACATGAACCAATTGCGCTCGAGATTGTTGAGTTGGAGATTGTGGAAAAATAAGGCATTGATGGTCCTCCAAAAACATTAGCCATTCAGAGTGAAGAGGTTTTTCCCTTTGACCACAAATCCCCCCTTTTTAAAATAAATTTTAAGGACAATTCATGGTTTACTAATTTTCTAATTCTCTTTCCCTCCCCTTTTGTGTAGGTGAATATTGTTGAGCATCTAAAGGAATTACTATAAGAGAGGTCGCAAATCAGCATGGAGTCCATCACAACATTGAAACCTGAGGTAGAGTCAACTTTAGCTATTGAGCAAGAATAGAGAATTGCAATCACTTCTCATGATCAAACTTTAAAAGGGTTGACCCTCAATTTGAGCAACACTCTTCCACTTCATTCAAAGCCAGATGGAGCTAAGTCTACTTTTGAAGGAAAAAATGTTGTTTCGACTCACAAAAAGAAGTATATCTTGGGCCTTTGGGAGGAGATTTGTAGCAAACTTTCTAGAACTTTTCTAGACTCAATTTCTTCTTACAAAGAAGATATTTATGAGATTCTCTAAGAGATGAGTGAGACGCATCTCATAGATCTTTCATCCTTGAAGAATTTGGTAGATTCTCTCTTTGAGCTTGCTGCCTCCTATGATCAAGAATGCTCCACTTTTGCAGATAGGGTGCATGAGGACAAGAAGCTGGAGTTGCTTTCTAAGGCCAAGGAGGGTCTTGAGTCACTTAGAGCAGAGGAGGGCGAGAAGACTAAACATGTTTCTTCTAAAAGAAGTCACTAAAAAGGTCAAGAATAAGTTAGCAACACTATAGGCGGAGCAAAAGGAACTTGAGGCTTCTATAGCTGCTGCCAAAAAGGAGATTAAGGAGGTTCAAGCCAAGATCTTAGTTGCTGAGAATGAAGTGTCCTCTTATGAAAACATGGACTTCTTGACGACTGACAATTCGACTCGCTTGGAGCATAGGAGAGAGGGCTTAGAGGTTAGTCGTCAAGATTTGATCAACTACAAATTATACTTAGATTAAGCTCCCCTCACCTTTTTTTTAAAACTTTTTTTCTTTATTTTCACAAGATTTAGATTGATATGTTAGACAATTTTACAACAATGAAATTTCTCTATTTTTTGTCTTATATCTTGCATTTGTGGTTCTAACTTGAAATTCTTCACATACTTTCTTTTGCTGCAAGCCTTAATAATTCAAACTTAATTCACATTTGGCACGCTAGTAAGAATGAAAATAATAAAAATCCCTTCTCTTTTGAAATTTCTACATTCGCCTTCGCAAATTTTATGCAACTTAATGTTCTAACTTACGAAATGGATAACTTTAAAGAATATCAACACAAAACTTGAGAACTTGAGGACCATCACTTGCATACTTGGTTAATTTGGGAACCAACTTGTAGACTTTGGGGACTTTATCTTTGAGACTTAGGGAATATGAAAACTTCAACCTGCAAACTCGATTAAATTTGAAGACCTCAAGCATGCCATCGAAGGAACTCACATTCCATAGGGCTCTGCCCCCATGAGGAATCAAGTAAGGAAAACATAATTTTTTAACACTCATGCAACTGAACTTAGAATATAATTCCAAGATCCTACATACCTCAATGGAGAGGATCAAGTCACAACGTAGTTTTGGGGGGAGTGTTTTTTCTTAAGGGTGCATACATAGTTTATACTCTTGCGGGCTAGGAGTATCATGCACTTTTATATTCAAATTCCAAGGACCATAATTTTCCTCAAGGGTAGTACTTGTTAAGGAAATTTGCATTTATAGGACTGATACGCATGCCATCTGCATCGACAAGATTCTTGTACTATGTATGGTTCATCCCACTTCGAGGTGAATTTGCCCCCTGACTTATGTGAAGTGATAATAGGTCTTCTTACTGCAAAGACTTGGTCTCTAACTTGAACACCTTGAGCGAACCTTTTTATTGAAGGCACGAGACAAACGAGCTTGATAGTATTCAAGATTTTATTGGGCTTCTAACCTCTTTTCATCAAGTGCTTCTAACTCAGCAAGACGTAGTTGAGCATTCTCTTTCTCAGTGAGCCCTTCTTGGATAGCCAGTCTCAAAGACGATATCTGATGCACGAGTAGCAAGATTGCTTCAACTTCGAAAGCAAGCGAATATGGGGTTGCTTGAGTCTGTGTGCGATATGTCGTGCTATATGCCCAGAAGGCTTCTTCCATTCTTTCGTGACAGTCTAGTTTGGACTTAGAGACCACTTTCTTAAGAAGATTGCATAGAGTATTATTGAATGCTTCGACCAGATCATTGGCAGCAGCATGGTACATAGAAGATTTCCGCTGCTTGAAGCCAAAGAGATCGCATATCTTATTCATCAACTTGTTATCAAATGGCTTGCCATTATCCGTGATTATGTATCATGGAATACCAAATTGGTAAACATTGTTTATCCAAATAATGTTTGCAAAATTCGCCTTCTTGACTTCTTTAAGAGCTACAACTTCGGCCCATTTTGAAAAGTAGTCTGTCACAGCTAAGATGTACAAGTGTCCACCAGAGGATTTTGGCAGTGGTCCAACAACATCCAATCCCCCAAGCATTAAACGACCAAGATGCAACAGTTGGGTGTAAAACTTCAGGTGGTTGATGTATGAAGTTTGCATGGAATTGACAAGCCTTGCACCTTCGAGCAAAATCCAAGCAATCTTTTACCATGATTGGCCAATTATACCCCATTTTTAATGTGAAAATGGAGTTTTGGTCCCAACTGATGTGATCCACATACTCCTGAATGTGCCTCTTGCAAAGCTTGAGTCACTTCTTTCTCCCCCTGGCACTGCAAGATCACTCTCTCAAATGATCTCCTATACAATGTTTCCTTGTAGTAGAGAAAACGAGGTGCCCGACGATGAATGCCAGTCCTTCTCTTAGCATCTTCTGGAAATATCCCATAACATAAATCGTCAATGATGGCTTGTTGCCAATCCTCTTTATTGGTTTCATAAACTACAACAACGTGCTCAAGCTTATTCTCCATATATTTGTCTTCATACAATGGTGGTACTACCCATTTTTGTCAGATAGCAACTTACGTCTGATTAGGAAGAGTCAGAGTCGAGGCTAAAGCAGCTAAGGCATCAACCATTTTATTTTCCTTTCTTGGTACATGTTGGAGGGTAACATCTTCAAGCCATCCTATCAACTTTTGAGCGTAACAGTGATATGGGAGCAGTTTAGGCTTCTTGACCTCACAGGTTCCCAAGAGTTGTCGAATCACCAGTTGAGAATCACCAAAAACTTGCAACTGCAATTGCTTCATGTCAACAGCCATTTCGAGCCCAAGTATTAGTTCTTGATATTCTGCAACATTGTTGGAACAATGTTGTTTCAATGTGAAGGAGAATGGTAGGACTTCTTATTATGAACTGACAAACACTACGCCTGCACCAGCTCCTTCACAATGCGTGGCCCATTAAAGTACATTTTCCAAGGGGGCTAGATTTTGGTGGTCATTGCTTCTTCTTTAGAAAGTTAATCAATTAATTCCCAATTATCTGGTATAGGATGATTTGCCAAGAAGTCTGCTAACGCTTGTCCTTTCACAACCTTTTGAGGGATGTATACCATTTTAAATTGTTGGAACTGAAGGTACCACCTTGCTAGTGGGTCACTAAGGACTGGTTTTGACATAGCAAATTTGATGGTATTTGCTCTAGAAACAAGGTGGACAGTATGAGCTTGAAAGTAGTGCTCCATCTTTTGAATCGAAAAGACCAATGCCAAACACAACTTCTCGATTGGCTAATAATTCATCTCATTTGGTGTCATCTTTCTACTTAAGTAGTAAAGGGCATTTTCTTTGACTTTATTATTTTCTTGAGCTAGTAAGGTTCCCATGGACCTTTCTTGTGCCGCAATGTAAAGTATCAATGGCTTTCCAGGTATAGAGACTGCTAAGACCAGAGGTTTCGCCAGATACGCTTTTATACTTTCAAAGGCTTTGCTACATGTTTGATCCCACTTGAAAGGGACACCTTTCTTCATAAGATTACTAAATGGTTGACATCTTCCATCTAGATTTGAGATAAGCTCCTCAAGTAGGCTAATTTCCCTTGGAGACTTTTCAACTCATGAATGTTTCGAGGTTTGGGCACCTTCAAAATTGCATCAACTTTGGCTCGATCAATCTCAATTCCTTGATGCCACACAATGAAGCCAAGAACCCTTCCAGAAGCAACCCCAAAGGAACACTTTAATGGATTCATACTCAGTAGATATCTTCGAAGAAACTCAAAACCATTCTCAAGTCTTTCAAATGGTCATTCCTTCTCTTCGACTTCACCACCAAGTCATAAACATAACACTCAACATTTTTATAGAGTAAATCATCAAATATATTTTGCATGGCCCTTTGATATGTGGCACCAGCATTATTCAAAACGAAGGGCATCACATTGTAACTATAAATGCCTTTAGGTGTACGAAACGCCATGAGTTCTTCATCCTTTGGTGACATGTGAATTTGGTTATAGCCAGAAGAACCATCCATGAATGACATTACCTTAGAACCAGTTGTAGCATCAATTATTAGCTATGGAATAGGCAGAGGGAATTCATCTTTAGGGCATGCATTGTTGAGATCTCTGAAGTCAACACAAACTCAAATTTGGCCATTCTTCTGCCTTATAGGGAAAATGCTTGAAATCCACATGGGGTATTTAACTTCCTGAATGAATCCCACCTCAATGAGTTTGTTAAATTCTTTCTCGATCATTGGAACCAAGTCTAGCTTGAAACGTCATTGAGCCTGCTTGACAGGATGAGCGCCGTGCTTGACTGCCAATTGAGGACTGCTATCTTAGGATTCAAACCAGGCATTTCTTTATTGCTCCAAGAGAATACATACCTATATTCTTTGAGTATGTTCATACAAGTCATTTCTTCACCAGCTTCTAGGAAAACACTCAAGTAAGTTGGCCTCGAGTCTTCATCCATGACAAGGTTAACTTCCTTTAAGGGATCAATCATAGTCTTCACTCCTTCTTCAAATTCTGGCGGAGCATCTACAACATCCTTCTCTTCCTATGGATCATTGTCATTGATTGATATATGATTACACCAAACAATACCTCCCAACTCTTCATCAATTTTAAGTTGGCATGAGGCGCCATTCTTAATTAGAGTTGTAACATGACATGAGCAGCCTACACTTTCTTCATCTTCCTCGTGCTCTTTGGTGTAAACCATAGTGTGAGCCTTCCTTTTAGCACCTCTTTACATGAAACTACGAGTTCCACTCACCACTTCATCCTGAAAGGAACTACGCTTTCGAAATCCTTTTGGATCATGGGTGAAAGAAGCGTCATTACTCTTAGATAACTTCTAGGATGCTTGTTATTATTCTTCTTCAATTGGCCTAACCTCTCGGACACAAAAGGTCTTACAGCGGGTTTTACAAGTCGATCAAAGACAAAAGATCATTTATTAGAAGAAACACACTCATCTTCTATAGTTATATAGTTATTTCTCGCCCTTCTTATGGAGATGCGCACCAGTGGTGGTTGGATATATCCTAAAACTTCACGTGCCAACCTGATCCCTCCAATGGGAGTTTCCCTAGTCTAGATGGCTCATCAGGGTTGTACCCGACCTCTGCAAGTAATTTGTAAGATTTTGGATCAAAGCCTTCTGTACATTTGTAGGGAGTGATGTACCTTTTGGAGGATTTTGAGCCACAAAATTTCCCAATAGCTTTGAAAACAAGTTTATTGCATCTATCCATTTCATAGGAAAAGTCAACCCCCCAGCACATTCCCTCAATCATCAGATAACTGACCCTCCTCTTTTTTCAACTTTGGAACATAACAGAGTGTAGGTACTGGCTTAATTTTTGAGGGTATGGTCTTCCCCTTATTAGGACAAGTACTAGGCTCCCAATGTCGGCTTTGGCCCTTTCAATGGCCGCATTGGTTGCTTCACCTTTGAGTTTCTCAGTCTTGGTTGGTTTGACAACCTCGAGTTTTACACCTTTCACAATATAACTCTTCAAATAGAATTTTGCATCGGCAAAATGTGACTCAACCTCACTGAAGGGATTATTGTCAGCAACTAATTTGGGGGTCATATTAATTGAGGAGCGACGGACTACATCCTTGAGTTCGTCGGCCTTTTCAAATAAAATATTATTTCTTTTATAAATATCTATTTAAAAAAAATAATAAAAAAGCGACGGAAGATACCCATGCTATTTGTAGCATTTTTTTAAAAGATAAATTATTAATATAATTATAAATATTGAACTGTTGACACCCAATTTTTACCCTTCGCAGTGTCAAATTAATCATCGAATTCTTTTTATTATTTTAACGATTTTTAAACCATTATTTAAAAAAAATTAATATAGGCGCATGGGGGCCACACGCCCCCAATTCCTCAAAAATTCACCATCTTCTTCTTCTTCTTCTTCATTTTCCCTTTCCCTTCCCAGAAAACCCCAAGTCCCGATATATCCCATTCCCCATCTCCTTCATCTTCTTCATCTTTCCCCAAGCACGCTCATCCCCTTTCCCAGACCACCTTTCCCCATCCCCATTCCATCTCCTTCACCCTCCTTCGTTTTCTCTTTTCCCCAAACTTTTCCCCTTTTCCAGACCCGATTCCCCTTTCCCTCAACAACGCTCCCCCAAATCTCCAACGATCATCTCTTCAAATCTTGAATTCAAACCCGAAATCATCCCTATATAATCTTTCCTTCGTCTTCCTTTTGAACAACGACAGTGACCTGAAAACTTCACAAAATCGGAAAGCCATCGAATCCTAAAAAACTTTAGCAAAAAAAAAGGGCAAGGGAGAATCCTTGAAAAACCTCAGCGAACTTCAATCGTTAAAGGCTACATCATTTCGGAAACCCAGAAGACGTTTTGTCGATTTGGAGGTTCGGAAAATACCTAGCGGGGATCAATTTTGGGTAATGATGATGATATTTTTATATCTGGGCTAATCAATTCAGGCATGGGGGAGGTCAACTCGAATCTTAGCGTGGCAACAAGGATGGCCTGTGGTCGAGACCTCTCTCGTGCAACCGGTTCGCAGCCATAACGGGGCTGGCTTCTCTTTCGCCTTACCACGAAATACATCTGAGCCCAGAAAATCAGAAAACAGAACAGTTTTAGAGTCAAGATTGTCCGAAATTCAATTTATAGTGGTGTAAGCATCTTCGCCAAGCTCGTCGTCCCCAGTTCGGTGCCCCGATGAAGGTAATACTCCGATTTCATTTTTTCTGTTGAAATTTCGTAATTCTATTTAAATGTGAACCTTAAAGATATGTCGAAAGCATTCTGGTTGCATTTTACTGGATATTGTCTGAAATCCCCTGTTAAGGTGGACGTTGTGCTATTGTTATTGTTTGATTGAAAAGAAAGTTCTGGAACTGTGTTTGTGATGTTGTTACTGTCGCCCTGATTTACTGATAAACTACTAAAAATTAACTTAGTGCTGAAATGGTTTTGGCTGTAATGTTCAATTTCTAGTTTGTTAATGCGCTTTAGCTATGTTTTGTTTTGGGTTCTGAAAGATGCATTTAGTCTGTGTTTTTTTGGGCAAACACTATCGACATAGCTCGCTGTTGGTGTGACATAACTATGTGACTTCTAGGTGATGTCAAGTTGAGTTCCCGTTTTGTTTTAATGTGATGAGGAAAACCTATGTTCTGAAAACCTTTTGCTTATCTCCAAAACATGTAAGTTTGGGTCTTTCTCGCAATCTGATCTTGTGATTACAAATAACGACATGCATGCTTTATGAACTGATCAAATGTTGTGTGAGTATTTGAGCTCAAAGTTCAGTCATATGACTTTGTCTAGTTGCTGTTTAAACCTTCTTTGCTGTTAAATGATGGAATTATGTCAAAATGAACTCGTTCATGTTTCTGGTTTCCAGAAATCCTGTCAATCTGTCGTTACAATGTTATATTGATCCTGCACCTTTATTTCTTCTCAACATTTTCTCGAATACATCCATGAACATTTCACTACTCCTTATTACCATTTGTTTGCATGTACAACGTTTCGAGTCGCTTTGGACTCGCCGCTCTACATTCCCTGGGCCATGGAGGCCGAAACTTCCTTTTATCGAGTTAGCCCCGTCAACATACATGGAAAGTGGGCCAAGAAACAAGCAGGCCGGCTCAAACTTGAAGATCAAAATAAATCATTATTTGGATTTGCCAAGCCCAATCCTTTCTTTTAATTCCCCTTTTATTATTTGCAGATTTTGTTTTTTTTGTTTGGATACTAACATTCTATTGGTTTTAATTTAATTAGATTCCCAGCGCGTCGAGGCACTTATGTTGTCTTTATTTATCTTTCATTGTTTCTTTTATTTTTGGAAAAAACGTTTGCATGGGGGATAAAAACTAAAAAATGAAAAAGGAAAAAAGTAAAAATATAATTTTCACTTTAGTTCTATTTCTAAATGTAATCAATTTTTCTTCAGTTTATTTGAATCCTTTTAATTTAGTCAAAACCTTTTATTTTAGCCAAAATCTTGTTAATTCGGTCAATTTCTTTCGAAATCAAGTTTAAAGTCAATCAATCCTTTTCAAAATCAATTAAATTTTCAAGAGTTAGTCAAACTTGCCTAATCGTCGGATAACCGCATTTAGCGGCCATTTCGAGTGCGTAAAACTTTCTCGAAGTGGAAATGTGAACCCGAATCTTTTCTCTGGATTTTAAAAGATTTTCTCTGTTAGGTCTTTTAAAATATTTTATTGGTTTCCTAATTATCCGTAAAATTAGGTGGCGACTCTGTGTCCTTTTGAATCTCGAGAATTGATTTTACTTAAATTAATTAAGTTTAGATTGATTCTTGATTTTCAAACAATTTTCAAATTTTTTTTATAAGTCGGTCATTTTTCGGCATAACAGAAATGGCGACTCGCTGGGGATTGTTTAATTAGGTTCTAACCATTAGATTGTGTTGTTTGACTAACCATATGTTTTGTTGTTTATATTGTCTTATCTGCTTTATTTATTTAAATTTGATATTAAACTGTCTTTTGCATTTCATGGCATTTCCTCTTTTCTATTTTTCCGTATTTGGAAAAATGGTATGCGATCCCATAGCCAGATTTCCAAGTATGTAATCCTTTCGGAATAAGTGACAATTAACGGCATTCGTGCAATGGTTGTCATGAACTTCCAGCTCAGGTTGTCCGCCTGAGTACCCGGTCAATTCAAACCCACTCTTAGACACCTAGGATAGAGCGAAGCCAAATCCCTATTTCTAAGCATTGGCCTAGGACGACCCAACACATAAGGCGTGTTGGGCCCATTAGAAAGACCACCTTGAGTCCAAAGTGGCCTCCGGCCCAAATGGACGATCATGTTTACGTGTTTATATTTGAAGGATATGTATGCTATTTGACGAAACTTTGTCCCTAAGGGTTGGGAGTTATTTTAATTGTATATGTTAATCAAAACAGATTTGTTTGCAGGACAAAGACGTTCGGAGATGCCGAGAAGTCCAAGAAAAAGATTTAGCCTAAGCCTATACCCCTGCGTGGGACTGTTTATTTTCTGTATCCCATATGTTGTACCCCTTTTTCATATTATGTAGGGTTTGTATAAATATTTATGGGGCAATGGAACGTCTAATTGCATATATATCCCTCAAATCGTTAGGCCTACCCTTGGCACAAAAGGGTCACATATCTGTTTAGGATGCACAATCTCTATTTATGTGAAATGTTTTATAACTGTTTGTAATGTTGCTTTATTCGGAGTTTCCTAGCCCACTCTTTCCAAAAGTTTAGAATCCCCTAAGCACAAAAATCAAGTCACTATCAAAAGAACGTTCAAATATTCTTCGAGTCTCAAGTTTCTCAGAAAAAATCAATCACCTCTCAAAATTCTAGAATTTTACCTTTTCAAAAGCAAAGTTTTCATTTCAACTCGAAAAACATTCAAGTGTTCCGAACTACATAAGGTCTGATTTCTCCTTCGTGAGAATACGTAGGCAGCCTTTTAGGCCCAACCCCATCCTTTCGGAAGTTTTCCCCACTTTTCCGAAAGTTTATTTCCTATAAGAAGCTTATCTTATCAACGAGAATTTCCTATGGCTTGGCGCAAATCAATCTTCCTGATCCGCCATTTTCAAATTATATAGACAAATTTCTGTCTATCTCGCGTCTGTGGGCTAGTTTACTCTCATATGGAGCAATAATTATGTGCTTAGTGATATATGTGTATTATCCATTAAATTGAAAAAAAATGAAAAAAAGCCTAACTTGTCTGCTTTTGAGTAATTTTTCTTGCAGGTAATTTAGCATTGATTTGTGTTGATAGAAGATGGCTGATCATCCTTACTTCACAAAGATCCATGGCACGTAAGGACCTTTCCCCTGTCCAAATGGGGAACTACGTTTGACCTGATTCCTGCTTCAACGGGATACGTAGGCGCCACAACGGCTCGGTCATAATCTCAGAAAGGAAACTGGGACAGAATTTTTGAAAGGAACTCAAAAATTCTGAGCAAAGAAGTCTTCTACAACAAATTGAAGTTTGGAGCTCGTTGAAACTTCAACTGGGACAGAATTTTTGAGAAGGATCTCAAAAATTCTCAAACTACTTCCAATAAGCTGATAATCCCTCACCATATAAACTGGGACAGAAATTTTGAGCACGCCCTCAAAATTTCGCTAAAGTTACATTTCCTGCCAAGAGGTGGGAGATCAAAGAAATCTGCCAACGACAAGACGAGGAGCAGACAACTGAAGAATCAGCACAGATCAATTCATTTTTAAATTAACAAGTTT
>JAOTQR010139747.1:0-20766 GCA_025774065.1 Solanum ossicruentum | reverse complement strand
TTGAAGTGCTCCCTTTGCCTCAGGGGCAGACTTTTGGTATATACATGTACCTTTATTTTCTATATTTTGCTTTTATGTCTATTCGAGGGTATGACGGGGCCCTGTCCCGTCCTATGATTTAGTTCGTATGTTTACAGGTCTGTGGATACATGTGGGTGTGGGATATTGCATGTGGTATGTGTATGTATGTATGATATATTTGTTGGGCGGTTCTACCGAAGCGGTGACCTTGTCGGCCCGCATATATATGCATATAGATATCTATTGTATGCTGGGGTGCTGTCTGCAGGTTTGGTTAGTCAGTAAAACAGAGGAAACTTTGCTGAACTTTCGATAAATTCCTTAGCTAATATAATTGGAAATCCGGTTTGGCGTTGTTTGGGTGCCGAATCGGCACTAATCACGGTCCCTGGGGTGGGTCGTGGCAGAGGGACTCTAGGCAGATCCTCAGGAAACTTATTCACAATCTGGACTGACTCGAGAGTAGGAGACTCAACATCATCGGACTTAACTCATACGAGGTAATAGATACAACCATTGAACATTAGTTTTCTGGCCCTAAGGTAGGGAAAACACTCTCCGTTAGGTGCGACAAAATCACCTCTCCACTCTTGAACTGGTTCATTCGGGGACTGAAACTTAACAGTTTGGGCTCCACAATCAATGGAGGCATAAAGCCAATCTATGCCAAGGATTGCATCAAAATCCATCATGTCTAACTTAACCAAATCAATAAGAGTATCCTTATAATAGATGGACACTACACAAGCTCTATAGATTCTCTCAGCTCGAGTAGACTCTCCTACTGGAGTAGAAACATCAATGGGTTCAAGAAGACTCTCAAGGGTTCTATCAAATCTACTGGCCACACAAGGAGTTACAAATGATAATGTGCCACCAGGATCCATCAAAACATAATAATCAAGACTAAAGACTTGAATCATACCCGTCAAAATATGTGAGGAGTTCTCTTGGTCTTGACGACTACCTATGGCATATAAACGGTTTTTGCTCCGCTAGTGCCTGATGTAGTACCTTTATGGGTTCCTCTAGCTACCAGGGCTAGTGCAGAAGATTAAGCCTGGTCAGCTCGCTTTGGACAAATCTCTCCAGTAATATCCCAATTGAACACGCTAGGAGCATACATCATTCCCTTATTACATTTATCCAAGTGTAATCTGCTACACTTATCACATGGCGGCTGACCCCTTGAACCTTAAGCCACACTAGCCTGCGACTAAGATCCATAGGCTCTAACATTTTGATACCTCTGATCGTTCCTGATTATGGGCACAGATGATGGTGCTTGCCCGGACTGGAACCTCTTACCATTCGCTTTCTTTCCAACCTCATGGATGGATTTCTTAGCCTTCTCACTTTTGAACTCTTCTCTATCCTGTTGTCTTTCCTCATCAGCTTGTTGCACAAAAATCATCAATCTCCCAATGTCCATATTACTCATAAGCATCGCTCCCCTCCCATCTCTAGTTGGTCCTCTATTTAGCCCATCAACATACATCCCCATTCTCCCCCTCATGTCAGCAACTATATCCGGAGCATAGCGAGATAACTGAGTGAACTTAAGCCCATACTCTTGCATAACCATAAAGCCTTGTTTTAGATTCAAGAACTCTCTTACCTTGGCCTCTCTTTGTTCTCTTGGAAAGAAGCGCCCTAAGAAAGCTTCCTCGAACACTACCCAAGTCAACAATGGGGCATTCTTTCCTATACCCTTCTTCCATTGATCAAATGATAGCTTGGCTACACCTTTGAGCTAGTAGTCATGTCATGACCCAAGCCTACGTCCTAGACATGACATGGTGAATAGAAAACCCAAAGGAAACCTTAACGAGCCTCTTAGCATATCGTTCGCACATCCTTGGTCATGGAAGCAAAATAAACATTAACAAGTGATAGTAATACACGGGAAGTGGGACTAAAGGAAGTTATTCATACCAACATAAATGTATTAAGAGTCAAACTTAATACATAGAATACCATATTATCCAACAACACCTCTACATAGAATGGAGTGGGATCCATGACACTTCCCTGACTCAACCTCAAGTAATAAGAATCCAAAAAGTAATAAAAGTCTCAACATAGTATGTAGGAAAATAGATAATGTCCTCAGAGTTGAGGACTCACCAAAAGCTTTCTTCAAATGAACCAAATTAGTCATGAGGAGGAGGAGGATCAATAGGAGCTTTAGTCCCTACATGGTGATATCATGTAGGCATAGAGTAAGGGTTAATATTTGGAATGTACTAAGTATGCAGGGTGCAATGCAACAAAGACATAAGCCATAATATTCAAAATGTATAAATATAGCCAATGGATATAATCTCAATATGGCATGTATGATCAATGCTTGTAATAAAACATGCATGCAAAACATTCAACTAGCATAATGTAACATATATATGTGGGAGGAGACCTTGACCAACATATAAGACCAAGCAAGCTACTACTTAGAATTTCAAAGCATGAAACCCCCTTGGAAAGGTGTGGTCTACTTGCCAAGGTAAACCATACTTAGCCCCACTTGAGGGAAAACATGAACCAGATGGATCCATTAGTAAAGCCCTTTTAGGAAAATAATATAATCCTATAGTGGCACATATTTTAGAGACTGAAGATTATATATACGGACCCTTTGAGTCGAGCCTCCACCTTAAGCCTCAATCAGTGCTAAGTCTAATCCCACAGAATACTTGAAATAATATAAGTTTAATCATAACATGAATAGCTTATAAAATTTATTATAACATGGCGTGAGTAGCTCATTCACATACTTGACCCCTACATGGACATATACCTTATACTAGAGGGTAGAAAACAATACATGGACTTGCACACTTTTAGTAGGTATTGCATTTCACATGAGGGTAGAAACTTGTAACGTGCTTGGTACCTACTAGTGAGCTTAGCTTGAACATGAGGATAAAATAGTAATCATGCTTGACCCCTCATTTAGACATAGTTGGCTCACAAGAGGGTAGAATTATAGAATACGGGCTCAACTTTTCACTTATAAATCATAGATACTTTTCATGGAGTTAGTTGCATGCTTGGTAGCACATAATTTTCATGAAATTACTTGGCCTGCAAATCATGCAATAATTAACCTTTAACTTGAAAATCCCTGTCATCTAGTTTATTCAAACATGGTGGATATTTGAAAACATGTACATACTATGTAATTTAATAACCATACGAGAGTAAAATCATCCATTTTAGAGTCATGCAAATCAATCCACTAACATAGTAGTAAAACCCTTATTTTTGCTGTGATAAAATCCATAAAAAATTCACAATGTGGCATAGTTTCCATAGACCATATCATGCATAGCTTCAATAGTTTCATATCAACTCATGGAATAAGCTTTCAATAATAATTTATAGAATATTTGATAAAATCAATCACAACTCATGTTCATAATGCATAATAGTAGTTACCCATGAATAATACAACTTAAAAATCATAAAAATTTTCATAACAGAAGGATTGGGCTCCATGGGCGAAAGGATACATGGATGAAGACCCACATATCTTAACCTTAAAATTTCTTGGAATTGAATTGAGGAGTACTTGATGTTTGTGTTGGGTTCTTGAAATCCAAAGTTGTGCTTGAGATCCTTGAATTTGAATGGGAGATTTGATTAAGTTTTGGAGAGATTTAGTGAGGGTTTTTGAGTGTCTTAAGTTGAAAAATGACCAAAGAATGAAGGTTTCATGTTTAAATGGGCATTGAGTTATTACCCAAATTTCCTAGAACGAACAAGCAAAAATCAGGAAATTATTGCATTGGTTCGCGCCCTGGGCATGATGCGGACCAGTCATGTATGCCCCAAATATGCTGATTTGGTCCAACCCTTGTCGCGCCTGGGGCACGGAAGCACACTATCTCTTCTCCCCATTGCGAATTTTTTTTGGCTACGGGTCTTCTAAAATCTAGGGATTATCTTTTTCTCTCTAAATTTTGCCCTCTGAATAAAAATATGAAGTTGGATTTTCAAAATCATGCATGTTTCTTGAGATATTTGAGAAATACTCTTACGGGGCATTCTGAAGTACATGAGGGGTGTTTCAATATCTCCCCCTTGGAAACATTAATCCCCAAATGTCAAAGAAACATACGTAATAGATGAAATCATGAGACTTCCAACTTGACATGAATGCAACAAATGCACTTAAACATCATTCTTAAAAAGTTTCACACATATGCATAAAAAATCATCAAAACTTGTCAGCATGAACATATATGTATGCAAAAATGACATGGTGGCTGAAACTTAAGACTAGAAATCATATATAGAACTTAATTTATTACCTTTGGCTTAAGTAGAGTAGAGGAGGTATGGATATCACTTTTTCATATCCTCTTCGGCTTTCTATGTGGCACTTTCCACTTGTTGATTCCTCTAAAGGACTTTGACGGATGCTACATCTTTGTTTCTTAACCTTTTCAGTTGCCTATCCAATATCTCTCCTAGGACCTCCTCATAGGTCAAATTATCCTCCACAACACCCAAAAGTCTAAAAGTATAATAGTACTTGGGTCACCCACACACTTCGTCAACATAGACACATAGAAGACCGGATAAGCCATACTCATATCCATTGGCAACTCCAACTCATATACAACATTACCAATTCTTCTCAAAATCCTATAGGGTCTCACAAATCTTGGGCTCAATTTTCCTTTCTTGCCAAATTGGACGACATCCTTCATGGATGAGACCTTCAAGTAAACCCAACCATCAACATTAAGTTCAAGGTCTCTACTTCTCACATCGGAATAAGACTTTGTCTACTTTGGGCCATCTTCAATATCTTCCTTATCAACGTCACCTTTTTCGAAGCTTCTATAACCAAATTCAGGCCCAACAAAGCCATCTTCCCCACGTCAAACCATCCAACCGGGGATCTACAACGCCTACCATATAAAGCCTCAAAGGGACCCATGCCAATACTAGAGTGGTAGCGATTGTTGTGAGAAAACTCAATAAATGGAAAATGTTCATCCCAACTACCCTTGAACTCCAAAACACAAGCCCTAAGCATCTCCTCAAAAGTTTGAATTGTTCTTTTGGCTTGACCCTCTGTTTCAGGATGAAAAGTCATGCTAAGCTTGACCTTGGTACCAAGACCCTTTTGGAAGGATCTCCAAATGAGAAGTGAATTGAGCACCACGATCTGAAATAATAGAATAGAGTACCCCATGCAATCTAACCAACTCATGAATATACAACATTGCATAATCTTTGACACCATAAGTTGTTTTAACTGATAGAAAGTGAGCTGACTTAGTCATTCTATCAACAATAATCTAAATAGAATCAAAGTGTTTCCTCGTCTTTGGCAAACCAATCACAAAATTCATATTGATCTCTTCCCTCTTCTAAGTAGGAATTTCTATCTCTTGGGCTAGGCCACCAGAACTTTGATGTTTGGCTTTCACTTGTTGGAAATTATGACAACTGGCTACAAATTTGGCAATATCACTCTTCATACCACCCCACTAATAAGTCTCCCTCAAGTCTCTATACATTTTTGTGGAATGTGGGTGAATAGTGTAGCATGAGTTATGGGCATCTTCCAAAATCAACTCCCTCAAGTCATCAGCATTAGGCACATATTGCCTACCTTGGTACCTAAGGATACCATCTCCCCCTTAGGAGAAAAGCTTTCAATTCTAGCAAGGCGAGGTCAAGGTCTTGTTTGGACTTGACCTCTTCAATCAAATTTAGAACCATCACTAACTACCATACCTCCATTTTCAACTTCATTCAACCTAACTCCTAACCTAGCCAACCGGTGAACTTCTCTAGCTACCTCCTTATTGTCATTATCAATGTGAGCTACACTTCCTATGGACAGTCTACTCAAAGCATCAGCCACAATATTAGCTTTGTCGGGACGATAGTGCACACTCATGTTATAATCCTTGAGGAGCTCTAACCATCTTCTTTGTCTTAAATTAAGATCTCTTTGTGTAAACACATATTGGAGACTCTTGTGGTCAGTAAACTTATCTACATTAACCCCATACAAATAATGATGCCATATTTTCAAAGAAAACAACATGACTGCCAATTAAAGACTATGGGTGGATAATTTCGCTCATGTACTTTTAGTTGCCTAAAGGCATATATTATAACCTTGCAATTTTGCATCAAAACACACCCAAGCCAATCCTTGAAGCATCACAATAAACCACAAACCCTTCTAGTCCTTCCAGTAAAGCCAAAATAGGAGTGGAGATAAGCTTGTCCTTTAAAGTTTGAAAACTCTTTTCACATTCATCAGTCCAAATAAATTTTGCAGCTACAGAAGAGAAACCATTCACAAATCTCTGGTAGTACCCCGCTAAACCCAAGACACTCTTAATATCCGTTGGAATCAAAGGCTTAGGCCAATTCATTATCACCTCCATCTTCTTAGGGTCCACTTTAATCCCATCACTTGACACCACTTACCCTAGGAATGCAACTTCTTTCAACCAAAATTCACACTTATCATATTTGGCAAACAGTCTCTCATCCCTTAAGATTTGCAACACCACTTTTAAATGATTCAAATGCTCTTTTTAAATCCGAAAATAAATCAATATATCATCAATGAAGACCACCACAAACATATCAAGGTAGGGTTTAAAGAACCTATTCATGAGGTCCATAAATATTGTCGGTGCATTAGTCAAGACAAAAGACATTATCACAAATTCAAAGTGCCCATACCTAGTCCGAAAAGCCGTCATGGGAATATCACACTCCCTCACCCTCACTTGGTGATACCCAAATCGAAGATCAATCTTAGAAAAATGACTAGCTCTTTGTAGTTGATCAAATAGGTCATCTATCCTTGGTAGAGGATACTTGTTCTTTATGGTGACTCTATTGAGTTGCCGGTAGTCGATGCACATTCTAAGAGAACCATCCTTCTTCCTTACAAATAACATCAGTGCACCCCAAGGTAACTTGCTAGGCCTTATGAAACCCTTCTCCAATAAATCCCTCAATTGATCCTTTAATTCCTTCAACTCTACCGGGGCCATATGGTAAGGGGGAATGTAAATGGGTTGTGCATTAGGGAGGAGGTCTATATCAAAGTCTAGTTTCCTTTGGGAGGAACATCGGGAAGCTCATCGGGAAAGATATCAAGAAACTCATTGACAACTAGAACCGACTCAATGGGAAGGACTTTAGACTCAACATCCCTTACAACATGGTAAATGCAACCCTTAGAAATTAATTTTTGGGCTGTAAGACAAGAAATGAACCTACCCTTTAACCACCACATTACGACTTTCCTACTCAAGGAGAGACTCATTATGGAATTGGAATTTAACTTTACAGGTTCTACAATCAATGGAAGCATGATATTCATGTAACTAATCCATCCCAAGAATAATGTAAAATCCACCATGTCAAGTTCAACAAAATCACAAGGCAAGGCTATATGCATTATAGACATAGGACATTCCCTATAGACTCTTTTAGCAATGATGGACTCACCAACGGGGATAGACACTTCATAGGGTTCACATAACAATTCGGGACACACATAAAGGTTATTGGCAACAAAAGGAGTAATTAAAGAAAGAGTGGCATTCGGATCTAACAATGCATATGTATCATAATAAAAAACCTTTAACTTACCGGTAAAAACATTGGGCACCTCATCCGCACCTTGCCTTCCTTGGAGAGCATGAAACCTATTTTGCCTTGGAGAACTCCCTTGTTGGCCTCCCTTGGCCCTTTGTCCCGCATTAGCACCTTGGCCTTGAGGACGACCATCCCTACCCTTGTTTTGGGCATAAGGGCAATCAACAATACTGTGATCCACTTTACCACAACCATAGCAAGCTTAGAGCCCCTCAAGCATGGATCACCATGATTTTTTTCCACACTTTTGGCACCTAGGATTAGTCATCCCACCCTTGCCACGTTGAAACCTTGGATTAGACACCCCATCATTAGAAAATATCCTGTTTGGAGCATTAAAGGACTCTTGGCCTTGAAATTTGTGACCTTGTTGAAAACGGCCACCCTCAGTACCTTGGAAACCATTACCAAATCGAGCCCTCTTGGGCTCCTTACTCCTCTTTCTAAGCTTCTCCCCCTCAAGTTGTTCGACATTTTTCATGAGCCGAGACAAGTTCATATCACTCATAAGCATGGTGTGCGATACTCTTCATTCACCAAATTGGACACCCCCGACATAAACTTGTTCATTCTTGATCTAGGATCGACAACCAAATGAGGAGCATACTTTGAGAGCTTGTTGAATTTGAGAGAATACTCCCTTACGCTCATGGAGCCTTGCTTGAGATTCATGAATTTCATCATTTTTGCCTCTCTGAACTCAATAGGGAAGAACCGATTGAAGAAGGCAACCTGAAATCCTCCTAAGGAATGAAATCATTGTTCCTTCTTTCCAATTTCTATTGAGCAAACCAAATTTGGGCCACACCCTTGAGTTGCTAGGCCGCAGTTTTGCCTTTTCCTCCAAATTCACCCCCATGATGGCAAGCCCCTTTTACACATCATCAGTAAGCTCTTGGGGACCTTCCTTCGCTTTTGACCCATGAAACTCCGGATGGTTCATCCTTGGGAAGTCTCTCATCTTTGAGGCCAGAGTAGGAGCATGAGGAGCTTGGGCCCCTTGGTTCAATTGGTTGGTCATAGCATGGCCCAACATAGTGATGGCATAAAACTCAACTTGGGGTAGCCCCTCCATCTTGAGGAGCTTGAGGAACGGGATGAGCCGGTTGCTCCTCGGGTGCACGGGCCCTGCTTGGTCTTCCTCTTTGTAGCAGCATGATCTAAAAGAGCAAAATAGTGTTTGTTAAGGAAGGAAGCCTTATCTTTACATCTAGAGCACGACATAGATAATGAAGAAGTGAAATATTTCCTAAAACGCCTCATAGCCTCCTATTCATAGTTGTGGCGCACTTTATAACCATGAATAAGACCCTAATTGACACAGTGTATTGGATTTCTTAAGACTATTAACAACCTAGTGCTCTGATACCAAACTTGTCACGACCAGCCTAGGGCCTAGACGTGACACGGCGAATAGGAAATCCGAAGGGACCCCAAACAAGCCTCTTAACATATCGTTCACACAGCCTTGGTCGCGAAAGCAGAATAAACATCAATAAGTGATATTAATAAATGGGGAACAGTACTAAGGGAAGTTATTTGTACCAACATAAACGTAATAAAAGTCAAACTCAATACATAGAATACCATATTATCCAACAACAACTCTACATGGAATGGAGCGGGGGCCAAGACACTTCCCGGGCTCACCCTCAAGTAATAAGTATCCAAAAAAGTAGTAAAAGTCTCAACATAGCATGAAGGAAAATAGATAATGTCCTCAGAGTTGAGGACTCACCGAAAGATTTCTTCAAATGAACTGAACTAGCCACGAGGAGGAGGATGATCAATAGGAGCTCCGCTCCCTGCATGGTGATATCATGTAAGCATAAAGTATGCGTTAGTAATTGGAATGGACTAAGTATGCCAGGTGCAATGCAACAAAGACATAAGCCATAATATTCAAAATGCATAAATATAGCCAATGGATATAATCTCAATATGGAATGTATGATCATTGCTTGTAATAAAACATGTATGTAAAACATTCAACTTACATAATATAACATGCGTATGTGGGAGGAAACCTTAATCAACATATAAGACCAAATGAGCTACTACTTGGAATTTCGAATCATGACACCCCCTCAGAAAGGTGTGGTCTACTTGCCAAGGTAAACCATAGTTGGCCCTACTTGAGGGGAAACATGAACTAGATGGATCCACTAGTAAAACCCATTTAGGAAAATAATATAATCCTATGGTGGCACATAGTTTAGAGACTAAAGACTTTATATAAGGACCCCTTGAATCGAGCCTCCACCTTAAGCCTCAATCGGTGCTAAGTCCAATCCCACA
Organism: Solanum ossicruentum; assembly: GCA_025774065.1. NCBI lineage: Eukaryota > Viridiplantae > Streptophyta > Magnoliopsida > Solanales > Solanaceae > Solanum > Solanum ossicruentum. The sequence goes on along the minus strand of JAOTQR010139747.1, from coordinate 10,797 downwards.
GAATACCTGAAATAAGCATAAGTTTATTCATAACGTGAATAACTTGTAAAATATATGATAACATGGCATGAGTAACTCATTCATATACCTGACCCCTACATAGGCATATACCTTATACTAGAGGGTAGAGAATAATACATGGGCTTGCCCCCTTCTAGTAGGTATTGCATTTCACATGAGCGTAGAAGCTTGTAACATGCTTGACCCCCTACTAGTGAGTTTAGCTTGAACATGAGGGTAAAATAGTAATCATGCCTGACCCCTCAATTAGCCATAATTGGCTCATAACCAGGTAGAATTATAGAATAAGGGCTCAACTTGTCACTTTTAAATCTTAGATACTTTTCATGTATTTAATACATGCTTGGGAGCCCATAATTATCATGAAATCACTTGACTTGAAAATCATGCAATAATTCACCTTTAATTTGAAAATCCTTGTCATGTAGTTTAATCAAACATGGTCGATATTTGAAAACATGTACATACTATGCAATTTATAGAGTAATAACCATATGAGAGTAAAATCATCCATTTTAGAGTCATGCAAATCAATCCACCAATGTAGTAGTAAAACCCTTATTTTTGGGTGTGATGAAATCCATAAAAAAATTCATAATGTGGCATAGTTTCCATAGACCACATCATGCATAGCATCAATAGTTTCATATCAACTCATGGAATAAGCTTTCATTAGCAATTTATACATAATCACTCAATATTTGATAAAATCAATTATAACTTATGTTCGTAATGCATAATAGTAGTTACCTATAAATAATACAACTTAAAAATCATGAAAAATTATATAATAGAGAGGATTGGGCTCCATGGGTGAAAGGACCCATGGATGATGACTCACATACGTTAACCTTGAAATTTCTTGGAATTGAATTGAGGAAAACTTGATGTTTGTGTTGAGTTCTTGAAATCCAAAGTTGTTTTTGAGATCCTTGAATTTGAATGGGGGATTTGATAAATTTTGGAGAGGTTTAGAGAGGGTTTTTGAGTGTCTTAGAGTTGAAGAATAGCCAAAGAATGAAGGTTTCATGTTTAAATGGGCATTGAGTTACTGCCCGAATGCCCTTGAACGAACAACCAAAAATCAGGAAACTCCTACACTGGTCCACACCCTGGGCATGATGCGGACCAGTCGCATATGCCCCAAATGTTCTAATCCGCGTCTAGGCCACGTTGCACCTGGGGAGCGGATGCACACTATCTCGGATCCCCATTGTGAAAATTATTTTTCGCTACCGGTCTTCTAAAATACGGGGATTACTATTTTGCCACTCAATTTTTCCCCTAAACAAGAATATGAGGTCATATTTTTGAAATCATGCACGATTTTTGAGATATTCGAGAAATACACTTATGGGGCATTCCGAAGCACATGAGGGATGTTTCAAGGTAGCAATTTCAACTCTGTTAGCATCAGCCAGATGCATCACTTTGAACACTTTTTGAAGCTCCTCCACTTATTTTTCAGGATCCTCAGTGGATGCAAACATTATGAACTTAGGCGGGTTCATCCTCATGAACTCCCAGACTCTAGATGTGTCATGTGCATCTTGTCTACCCGCTCCTTATCTTGCAGCAAGTGTTGTGATAGCCCGGGCTAGAGTTTAAATAGCCCGACGAAGGTCAGCATTGGAAATCTCAGCTTGTGGGGGCTGCTCAATAGGGGCATCTAGGTTCAGAAGCTCCTCATGTCCTTCAGGCTCGGGTGGGCTAACATTCTGCCTGGTGGGACGTCCTCTATCCCTGGCGGCTCTTCTGGGGGGCATGATCACAACTTTGCAATGACTAGAGCATGAATTAGAAATGAACCTTTCATAGAGCATAACTTTATAGCACGATTGTAGAGTGTGAGAGAAGTGAGACAATTCCTAATATCCTATAACATCCCTATTATGGATGTGGAGCTCTTCACACCAATAATAAGGACTCTACTAGACACGATATCATAGACTCCCTAGGACTCTTGAACTCTATGCATTGATACTAAGTTTGTCACGCTCCAGGAGGGTACCCTTGGCGTGGTCGGCACTCAGAGACTATTGCTGGTCCCTAGGCGAACCACTTGTCCTCATCACATCCAATCATTCAGATACTATATAAAATCAGTGGAAGAATAAGATAAAGATGAGCAAAGCTAATGCCTCAAAAGTATATCAAATAAATAAAAAAGGCTAGTAGAAAGAAACTAGCTCGATAAGTCTTAACATCAGTACTCCAACTCTATTCTATGGAACCTCTATCACTAGCATATGGTGTCAATGACATACCCATGACTACCTCAAAATAAAATAAAGCTAACTCAAAGTCTGACTCTAGTAAGCAAACTGAAAATAAATGTAATGATCCTCCGAAGTAAGGGAGGCTCACCAACTTAACTGAAATGCTTAGATCCTCAACGGTGCACCTGTTAATGACCTCTAGTACCTGCCTCTGCATCATAAAATGTGCAGTCCAAAAGAGGACATCAGTACGTGGAATGTACTACTATGTAAAATAGCTGAATGAAACAGAAACATGTAGAATAATATAGAAACAATATCAACTCAAAATAATACTCAATCAGGATGTCAAATGTCTGTCTAAAGCAAGAATAAAGAGCAGACAAGTGACCTATCAACCAATCAAACCTCATCAATCAACTCAAACTCAACTCAACTCGGCTTAGAGTACTCATAGTGGAAACTTTCTAAGAGTTTCTCTCATCCAACAACAATCACTTATGAGCTAGTGATTATACAAAAATCTCGCTGATGTTGCCACAACTGTTCCGTACTTGCCAGGTAAGGAACACATATGATACAAAGGGATCTAACCTTATAGTCCTCTATTGTTTCAAAGACTTTACCTCAAGAGGGGACCATGTGGTGTAATGGTTCAATCCCCATCCTACGCTTGGAGACAAAGTTAATGAGTGCGAGTGGAACTCACTCTTACCCATTTCGGTGCTCGATACTCCTCCCAAGACTCAATGCTCATAAAACTCTTCCTCATCTCAATTTAGCCTTACAGAGGCACTCATTAACTCAACCAGTCTCATGGAGATTCTCATCAACTCATTAACTCAACTCTAAAGTCCTATAGTTTCAGGGACTTTAACTCATCTCAATTAACTTAATTTTCATTAAGAACTCAAGGACTCATGGCATCAATTAGAAGAAGTCATTTCGACCAAACTCAAGAACTCATTTATGAAGACTCATAGGATCATCAAGCTCAACTAACTCAACCTCATACTCATATCAAGATTTCCATTAACGTACTCAAGTCAAGGCTCTAGAATCTATCTCTAGGTTCATTCATGCATGCTTTCACAAATATCATATTGGGTTTATGCAATGTCTCGTGAAAAGTATTCAATTCAAGAAAATAAGTTTATGGTGATCATCAACATATGAAAATAAATGTAATATATAATTTTCAAAGAAATAATTAAGAAAGTACTTCAAGAAACATGTATGGGGACTCATGGACTCTCAACTCCTCTATTACCACCAATGGGGCACATGGGAGAACAATCTCATGCTTTAGTTTAGCCTTACATACCTGGTATGAAGCTTTTGACAATGAACCTCAAGAATTCTCCTCGAACTCCTCAATTTTACGCTCATCTTCTCTTCTCTTTAGCCCTAGTCTTTTCAAGAACTTAGAAAGGATTTAGAATGGATTTAAACCCTTTTTACGCTCAAAACGATCCATTTAGATCGTGTTTTGAATTTAGGAGGGGTTGAAAAAGGTGTAGCATGCCCCTCATGAAATTAAGAAAAACGTGTCATCTCGGGATAGGGTGTTCGTGACGCGGAACCTATGCCACTTAAGTGATTTTCACCGAAAATTCTTCGAACGTGTTTTCAAATCTCGTTGAAAGTTTTTGAAATAAACTTAAGTGTTGATCCACGGCAGGTGCGTGTGGCACACCTATCACGCAACCTCACTATTTTTTTCTCATTGAAAAATTATCTTTTGATTTGTTTGCTCTAAAATCAATTGATACCACTTCCCCACTCAATTTTTCTTGCTGAATGCATATTCGACCTCGAATTTGCCATCGAAGCATGGGAAGATGTGTTATACGCACATCTCTCCTCTAGGGGTATTTTGATAATTTTGCTTGGCGTTTCATTTGATTTTTTCTCCAAAAAGTTATACCTTTTTAGTTCCGAACTCTATAATACATCATATTCTAAGTATCAACTATCACGTATAATACATTATATAATATTCATGTATACTTATTAGCTATTTTACATATTTTTAATTGTCTGTATATTTGATATATAATAGACCACTCAATGTGTCTGATAACATGTATCATTTATCAATTTTCATCATAATTCAAGTATCATCTATCATGTATGATATGTTATATAGTATTCTATTATACGTATCATGCATCTTACATTTTTTAATTGCATATATATGTGACATATAATATACAATTCAATGTGTCAAATAACATGTATCATTTATCAATGATCATCTAAATGACATAAAATACACACATCAAAGTAGGTGATTTTTTTTTTGCTGTAGATATGTACACGTTTTATTCAATGTATAATATATTATGTATCACCCTTTACAAAATTACAAGCACTCTGTTTTTAGTAACTTGATCATATGAACATCATCAACACGTTTTTTACATTGTGTATCATGCATCTTTCAAGTTTCACATATCAAGTACTGATACGTATCTAATACATGTTCAGATAGAAGCATTGTGTTTTTAGTAACTTAACCATATGAAAATTGTCAATACATTTTTATATTGTATATCATGCATCTTCGTCAAGTTTCACATATCAAATAGTGATACGTATCTAATATATGTTCAGATATGTGTCAGAACACGTATTTTACTCCCATGGTCTATACGTATAATTCCTTCACCAATTGCCAATTATACTGCTGATAGCATATCATTCCATAAGAAAATAATAAATCAATTGTTTCAACCATTTACATTTTCAACAATACTTGAAAATAAATTTAACGTATATTGTATCATATACACTTTTCTCTGCCCCAAATTTATTGTTATATCAAGTATCATGTATCTTATGTCGTATAAATGAAAACATGATTCATGTAATAAATTTAATGCATCCCAATGTTTCTAGAATTATTTTCATGAAAAACTAACAAAATAAATCACTAAATGCATTGAAATTTTAGAGCAAACAAAATTACATCTGTGTTACTTGTATCAATAATATAGTTTGTTGTTTCTAATCCTGAAAAGTAACATGAATCACTATCTCTAGATTCAACCACAACAAGAGCTTGTGTATCTTGCCTTGAATCTTCAACATACACAATTTCTCCGGTACTAGTATCAAAGTCGTGTATCTCTTCAATATTTTTGTCTGACACATCTATACACAGTGGATACTTAAAAATTGCATGCTCATTTTTCTTCAATTTCATATACAAACGAACCCCCATGTCGTCCTAATGATCATCAAATAAGAACTTCCTTCGATGATGTATCTTATTTCTATACTTTTCTTCCTCGTCTCGTCGATGTCCAACTCTGCTGCAATGACCATTTTTAGATTTGCAAATGAAATTGTCTATACAATTACTATTTCATCACTCTTGTATCTTGAGTAACAAACATCGAAATTCACAAATTTTAGAATGCCTCAACATAATATAAATATTCGTCGTGAATCAGCTGCAATTTTTTGATTTTTTTAAAAAAAATGTATCGCCCACTTGATTTTTAAAATTTTTCTCACTGAATGAAATCTTTGAAGTGCTTTTATAGGAAATAGGTGGATTTCTATTAGGTAGTCTAATTTATGATTAAAGAATTAATCCCTCTTTTTCATCAGGAATACAATAAGTTTTTTTTTTAATTAAAAATAACCAAATTTGCATTAATTAGTTTTATTTATGGAAGAAAATTACTGCTTTTATAATGTATCAACAACTGCTTTCAGAGTATCAAGAAGTACTAGTTTCCAAGGGATTTTGGTGATTTTGGAAAAGGTAGACACATTGAAATTTGCCCTTTACACAATGAGATTTATGTAACTTATATATTTATTTTAGATAATTTGAAAATTCATAGATCTTTTCTTAAGTTTGACAGGATAGTTATTGAACATATACCTTTAAACCTAAAAAAGCACTTTGAATCTTTTAAAAAGAAGGCTTTCTCTAGAACAAGATTAGTATTTTTACCATACTTATAGATTCATATATCTATCTAGTGATTTATTTGTGATTTTGAATGGATTATTTAAAATTTTTCAACATATTGGTGAGGATCTTTTGATTCCTATCGTATAATTCCTCTCTCCATTTTCCAATCCACCCCTATATATATCCCTATCTAATAAGAATAAATCATGCACATAAACAATATATCCGAGTAATACATACTCGTGAGGAAAAAAAAGGTATGAAATAACGTAGTTAATTATTTTACTTGAAACAAGATATACTGTCAGCATGTTAGCTCCATAGATATTGTACTTTAAGCAATTTCATTTATAAATTAATTACTTGGAACCAGAATGACATTCCTTCCAAACATTGTCACTATTTATCCAAACCTCGGTTTGGTTGACTCCCTTCATTTCAGGGCTGCCAATAGTGGATTGAATAATAGCGTTATGACATTTCTTCCCCAATTTCAAAAGTTGTCCGCAACAATCTTCGACATCGGTGTACTTACCGCTGTCGAAGATCTTGTTGAATATGATGACCCCACAATCGTCCGAAATCTTCTCCAAGCAGTCCTTCACTTGTACCTGAAATTCGGGTTGTGGCTCAGGTGACGATGTTGGTCCGTAGTCATCAGGCATTGTATACAGTGGAGAGTCAAGCAAATCTTTGCCATACTCTTCCACGATATCCTCATACATTTCTGGATCATATGAATCTTCCAAGGCTAGCCCTATTGGTGCCACAATAAGAAAAAACAATGCTACAATTGCAACAACATCATCTGCAAGTATCATCGATTTTGCCATGATGTAATTAGAGATGAAATGGTTAATTTAATAAATAAACAAGGAGTGGAAGGATGAAGAAAATAGTAACGTCAAAGTTGGTAACAGGACTATAAGAGAGGAATGAATGTCTCAGTAATTAATTTGCATATAATTTCCTTTCACTCTTTAAATGAATTTAGACATCTTTTAGAAATTATGTAAAATAATAAATGCTAGTTATGTTCATCTGTTTTAGGCTATAGCATAAGTTTAACAGTTTTGAACTCTAGCTAATTAAAATAAACTGCAATAAATGAACTAAGCAAAATAAAGCTCTATTAATGATAAAAACATTCTTTGAATTGACCAACCACGATATGAATTTCTAATCTAAATAATATAAAAAAGTAATATTATTGACAGGTTATATGATACTGCATTTATCTTTAATTTTGTTTGAGTTTAGCTAATTGAAATAATAATTTGGTCATTCAATTGATGAAAGAAAGTACACTAAAGTTAATTGAATATGTGTAATAACAAAACATCAATCACCTAAAATAACTGACTTCCTATTACTCCGATCCATTTCACTAGTTTTAGTCCATCTAAAATATAATTATTTTTTCACTTCAAAAAATCTCAAAAGTCAATATTATCTAATTTCTTTAACTTAATTTACATTACTTCAGCATGTTTAAGAGGACAACAATACGAGTCTATTTGGCCAACCTGCAATAACTATTTATTTCAAAAAGTGTTATTAACAAAATAACATTAAAAAGGTATTCTCGGAGAAAAATAGTTTATGTTTGGTTAATTTATTTGAAAAGATAATAATATCGTTTTTAGTTTGATAAGCAAATTTTATTTCGCCAATCTTTCTAAATTTTATTTTGAGTATCAAATCACGAAAAGCTAACTTGTAGTTTGGTGTTGAGAAAAAGAAATTGACCATTCTTGATTTTGTTTGGTTTTTAATATGAAAAAAATCAAATTGAATCCAAACCTTATATATATATATACGTGTATGTAATTTTAATAATTATAATCTACTTTGTAAGTATTTTTTAAATTAACATATAGCTTTCAATGATTAAAGACATTTTTTAATATTTGGGCTTGTTATATGACTAAAAGAATTTGACATGTGTTGTGTCTTTTCTTGAATTTTTGATATGTTTTCCTAACATAATGTCTTGAAAATGTTATTCTATATTGTAAGAAGCCATTAAGCGGAGAAATCACTCACTTATGAAATGTCTTTTCATTAAGAAATTTCAAGTGTTCAAAATTGTAAGGCATTCCCCAACTTGAGATTAGAGAAGACACTGATGCATATATGAAAAAGCATCAACTTGCCTATGGAAAATCCAAATATAAAAGCAAGAATCCACTGTTTTTTTAAGGTGAAATTTGGACTCAGGGTCCTTTACTAAGACCCAACCTGAAATATAAAAAATCACTACCCCAAATAGGATTTCCTAATTGTGCTTCCTGTCTCTTTGTCGATGTTGTTGTACCCACCAAGTGTGCAACTTTTCATCTTTCTTCTCTAAATCATTAACATCCTTCATCCACTCAGCTTTAAAGGTATATAAGCTCTCTCCTCTATTTCTACTTTACTCGCAAAGTATCCATTTGTCAAATATGGTCTGAAGAGCTCTGTGGAGGATGAACCAAGCTTGAATCTATTGAGATCTGTTGAGACACAAAAGTCCCACATTGGTCCTTAATAGGATGGGTGGACTCCTTATAAGAATTAGACAATCCTCCTCCCTTTGAGCTAGCTTTTGGGGTGTGAGTTAGGCCTAAGACCTTCTTCAATATGGTATCAGAGCAGGGCCCGTCTCATCCAATGTTGGGTCCCCGAGACAATTGGCCACGCACCAGATGCTAAGTACTGGGCGTGAGGGGTGTGTTGAGATACAAAAATCCCACATTGGTCTTTAATAGGATGGGTGGACTCCTATAGGGTTTAGGCAATCCTCCTCCACTTGAGCTAGCTTTTGGGGTGTGAGTTAGGCCTAATACCTTCTTCAACAAGATCTTTGTAAGTCCCTTCCCTTTCGGTTGTTTAACCTGTCATGCAACCTCTGGCACTTCTTCTTTTTGTAGATGGAGTGTGAGGGAAGAGTTAGCAGATAACGGCTCCATCTGTTGTATCTCCTAGCTTCAACCCTACCTTAATGCTAGATCTAGTTTCCGTCTCCTCTTCTTTTGCTCATGTTTGTGTTCCTTTTGTTGGCTGTCATAGATTAGCCGTTGTACAACCTTTTTTCTTCTAAAATTTCCTGTATCTGCTTTGTATATGTTATGACTGTATGGTTCTGCACTTGATGCTCTGTATGTAAAAATGCTAGGCATTGTCGTTACTGTTGTCCTGATTCGAATGGATGGCATGTGCTACTTGTCTATATTCATTAATGCCCTCCCTTTGCTACGTAAATCCCTGAAGTTATTTACTCCCCTGAATATGTGACATACTTGTACATTCATCTGCACCATCATTTTCTGAATGTCTTCAATCCTCTCTATTAGCAGCTATGGCACCCTCAATTGTTTTCTGATCATTTTAACTAGACTCAATGAAACAGATTCCAATCTCACTTAGCTAAATTATTAGTCAAACACTACATTATATCACGTCCTATGAGGGTACCCAAGACGTGACCGACAGCTAAAAACTATTGCTAGTCCCCAAGCGAACTTGGCCTCATCATTATCATTCAATCAATAAATTGTTTTAATCAGCAGAAGACATAAAGATTGTAAATGAACACATCTATATAATCTCACAATGATATAATAATGAAAGGCTAGTAGAAAGAACTAGCTAAACAAATTTCAACAATCGACATTCAACTCTAGTCTATGAAGCCTCTATCACTATCACATCAAGCGGTGCCGATGACAGACACATGACTACCTCAAATAAAAAATAAGCTATCAAGTATAACTCTAAAGCAAGATGAAATAAAAGTAATGAATCCTTTGGACTAGGGAAGCCTCACCAATCATCTGAATGTCCTAGATCCTCAACGATGCACCTATTGATGATCTCTAATCCCTATATCTGTATCATAAAATGATGCAGCGTCGAGTGGCATTAGCACATGGAATGGACGGTATGTAAAATAGTTGAATGAAATCAAAACAGATAGAATAATATGGAACATAAATCAACTCAAGAATAATAGCAAATCAACGTGTCAAATGTCTATCAAAAGCAAGAAGAAAGAGTAGACAAGTGACCCATCAACTAATCAAACCTCATCAATCAACTTAGAATCAACTCAATAGAACTCAACTCAACTCAACTCATCTCATCACATCTCATCTCATCTCTACTCAGAGTATTTAAGGTAGGAACTTTCTAAGAGTTTCTCTTATCCGACAACAATTACTTATGAGCCAGTGATTGTACAACAAACCGTCGTTGTTGCCACAACCATTCTGTACTTTCCAGGTAGGGAATGAATCGAAACCACTAGGAACCACTAGCAAATCAAACAACTCCTCTATTATTTCAGGGACTCTATCAAGAGGGAACTGTTGTCACGCCCCAAAGTCCCGTTAGGGCTGAATGGCACCCGTCGCCGATAAGGCTTGAGAGAACCAACTTGTATCAATGCGTTTTCTATACATACTATAAGGGGGTTTTACCTTTGACATATCTTTAAGAATATAAACAGTGATAACAAGCCAAAAGGAAATGCATATGACTAGACCGTTGGGGCCCTAGTGTCTATAGTGTGAGACATGACTTCACCTTGCTTTACATAGTCTACAAAGCCTCTAAATAAAGAAAAACATCTGATAAGGGTCGGGA
>JAOTQR010139746.1:0-58603 GCA_025774065.1 Solanum ossicruentum | reverse complement strand
TTTTTTAAAAAAGAATGGTTTTGTTAAAAAAAATATAGAAGTATGGGGGGGGGGGGGGGGGGGGGGGGGGGGGGGGGGGGGGGGGGGGGGGTGGGGGGAGGATGTAATACCCCACAACTGATGTGTACTAGTCCTATGTATATGGAACATGATTTGACTTGGTCAAATCAACACCATTTGTAAAGGCGCTTGAATATCATATTAGAGGGATATATGTACATCTAATGCTTAAGAGGATAAGTGTATATAAGTTTTAAGTCAAATTGAGGAGATCATGGCCTTAAATGAAGTGAAAGAAGTGGGGTGCTTGTAGAACTTAGGAAGGTATCAGGTGAGTCACCTATGTGCTTATCATAAATATGCTATGTAGATGGAATATGGTTAAAAATACCAAAAATTTTCGGCCAAAGTGTTCCTTTAAAAGGGCTTACAAGTAGCTCCTTCAAGTCATTCACCATTGGAAAAAAATTAAATTTTTCAAAGTTTTCTCTATACTCTTTCTTGACTTTACAAAACAGCCACAATAAACTTTTTAAGGTTCTTGGAGAAGCACTACTCCTTCAAGGTAAAGTTAAGTAAATATACTTGTGTATTCAGTATGGATTCTTATGAAAAACAAGAGAAATAGGCTGGTTATATTTCTATCGGAATTTTGGACAGCATGTATTCTAAAGATTGTTTTACACTTTCCTTATTTATTTGGAAAATTTTCTTGTCTTGGTTGAATTGATTATGAAGGGAGGTTGCTGTTTTTAATGAGGTTTAGTTCTATAATGATGTATCAAGGTTGTTGCATTATTTTTATCTTCTGTAAATAATGAGTTCTTGTATAATATCATAATTGTGCTCTTAGTAAGAACTTGCGGGCTGATAATTGGAGATTGTTGTTTCACATCCTCCCGTATACTTTAAAAATATTTATGTACTATTTTGGTACTATTTTTGTGTGCAAATATGGTGGGAACAGTTTGGTTAAAGTTGGAACAGGTTTGGGATTGTCGATGTCGAAATGTAGCGAGAGGACGTAATGTTATGATGCCTACTTGTGTGTTTTGTAGAATTGTTATATGTTGTACATTGTTGACTGTTATAAGACTAATATAGGACTAAACCAAGATGGATATGACATGTATATGAGAATGTATATTAGAAAGTATGACTAGAGGTAGAAAGGTTGAAAGAATACTCTTGGATTGATAATTACATGCTTGTTGCCTGTGTGCTATTTTTTTTATGAGATTGGACTACCAAGATGTGTTTATTAGCTACAAATGCTAGTCTTATCACCTAACCTACTATAGATAAATATTTGGGGGAAAAGAAGGTTACTTCGAGGTAATAACGAGGTCGTACAACGAGGTATGTAAGGCTATCTGAAATTCATATTACTTGGCATAAAATCTAGATTATTCCTTGTCACATAACAACACTTACTAACTCCAACATAATTAATATTCATGTATACACTCTTTAGAATGTCCATATGTTCCTATATATAGTCATTTTCAAATCTACATACATATTTGGATACCAAGACATATGAGTTCTTTTTGCTAAATAAGGTTCATGTGTTGTTTCATCTTCTATGTATTTGATTATTTGTGTAACCTACTCTTTTCATTTTGATATTGTCTTGTATGATCATTTACATGTCACATGTTATAACTATGGTCCTATAGCTCAAATAATATGACCACAAAAAGAATCATCTTAAAAGTAAATAAGTAAGTTGCAGATTGATGGGTGGTATCCCATGTGTTGAAGAATCACCTAGCATGGGTTAATCATATATTACGGGGATATCCTTGGGGTGAAAAGAAATCCTAGCATAAGTCGATCCCAATATCTATTTACCACTAATCAGCTGGTCATTTGTATTATATGTTGTGCATTAATTACATAGTAAAGAAATGTAAAGTAATAAAAGGATATAAAGTACATGATTCCATAGTATGACTAAAGGTGGTCTCTTATCTCTACACCAGTGCCTTATTTTATTTGAGTTCTTACTTCATTATATAGTATTTCCTCCCTTAAATATTATGTACATTATCTCGTATTGACGTCCCTTAAGGGGGACCTACATTTCATACTGCAGGTATAGGAGCTAGTAGATCTCCCCAATATGAGTACATGATATCCAACTGCTATTAGTGAGCTCCAGGTTGATTCGAGGCTTTGTGTGTCTAGAGCTTATATTTTTGTCTTTTATTGTTAGTCATAAGGTGGGGCCTGTCCCAACCATTATTAGATACTATTCCCTATTTAGAGGCTTTGTAGACAATGTAAAGCAAAGTATGGTCATGTATCGTACTTTAGACATTGTTGCTCCAATGCCCTAGTTTTATACATTTTCTTTTGGCTTGTTATTACTATCTACTTTCTTAAAATCATGTTGAATATGGAAACCCCATATACTGTTGATAGAAAGTGCATGGTTATATGTTCATTCTCCCAACCCTTGTCGGTAACTGATGCCAGTCCGCATTAATGAGACTTTGGGCATGACAAAAGTGATGTAAGAGTTTGCTTATATTAGTACCAATGTGGAGTTATTAATGAAGCAGAGCCAAGAATGTGTGAAAGCAGTAGGTCATCAACCTTCACGAGAAACCATGTATGAGGAGCCTTACTATGAGGACGACACTTGCTTCATCACTAATCAGGTGGCAGGTTTCTAGACAGACACCCAAGGGTCTAATTAGGACTATTGGTGCCAATGTCAAGGAAACCAAGGTTAGAAATTTAACAGGGATAGTGCTTTCAGAGACAGTAATCGAGAAGGCTGTTGCGACAAGAATAGGGGCCAAGATAGAGATTTTGACTAGGTACATAGAGATGGTTACAGAAATGGTCTGTATGTGCCACCACATAATCGAGATTCTAGTGCTGGCATTTCTCAAATTGAGATGTTTGACTGACTTTTGAAGAAGGTTAACGCATAGGATGAGACCTTAAAGGTGAGGAGATCTGACATCTTCAGCATTAATTAGAAAATCAAGTCTAATTCTATTGTTATCAAGCAGTTGGAGCAATAGTTTGGTCAGATGTCAGCTCAATTAAACCAACATTAGAAAGGTACATTGCCCAGCAACAATTCCAAACACAACAAATGAGGAGTAGCATATGGTAGTGACTTCATGTGGTGAGAAATGATGTTATGTCAAAACACACCATTTTTTATGCTTAAAAGTTAGAATTTTGTGTGTTCTCAATGCAATGTTTGTTGGTTTTATGTGTTTTTATGTTATATATGCAAGATTCTAGGGTTGACCTTGATTTTGGGAAAAAAGTACAATAGTTGCTAATTTTGATGCAGCACGAGACCCTTTAGGAGCTGTAGTTCACACTACGAGTCGTGAAGTGGGTTTCGTGGAGAATTCCAATCAGGGGCTAATTTTTTGAAGTTGATTCTATGAACATACAGACAATTCATGGATTGATTTACGAGTTATAGAACATGGTTCGCGCCCTGAAGATAAAAGATGAGGGACTTTCTGAAGAATCATTAGACAAAATCCCCCCATGGGTCATAAACCACTTTATCGGTCGTAGAGGGGCATCTTAGACTTGAACTCCAGTTTTCCAGTAGCACAGTATGAGATCCCGATCATAGGCCGTGGAATGCAATACGATCCGTAAACCTGTTCATGAGGCGTGCTGACCTAGCTATATTATTGTGCATTGGACTTGTATTTTAAATATTATATATAGGTTTTTCAATTATTTTTGATTAAGCTTACATACAATACATATGGAACTCAAGAATTAGAGAGGAAAAGTAGTGAGATAAAATTAGAGAGTTTTGAGAAACACTTGTACTTTGATTTGATCTTTAATCTTGTGATTCTCTTTGAAGTTAGATTTGCTTATTCTTAATTCAATTGTGTAAGTGCTCTATTATATTATTCAAATTCATAAGTCTTACATCTACACAAATCATGAGTAGCTAAATCCATAACAAGGATTGTAGGAACCATGAAAAACTAGCAAGGTAAAATCAAATAATTCATAATTCTTTGAAAGTGTGCATGCATGTATTAATTAACTCTCTTCGTTTTGCATATTTTCTAGTAGTCACTAACAGTAGAACCAATAATCTTATTGTCAAGACCAAGGTAGTAATGAAAAGAAAAAGAGATTAATTAACAAGATTAGATTGATGTGTTCTCATCTAATCAACCGAATTGGGCCAATCAATGGTTGTACTAGGACTAATAGGTAAGGCTTATATTAACACCATCTTGGGAGGTTCTTTTTTGTAGATCAACCATTCCCAGAAATTGTTGAACAACTGGATATAAAGGCCAAACTGAATCATATAGGAGGCCTATGAATAAACTCCCATCTGTTCAATTTAGTACGACCAGCGTAAGCTCGGAGCAAGAAAAAATAATTGAGGAGTTCAAACGGATGCATGCTAAAAGTAATGCCAATATGGAGATGGTAATAAAGCAAACACGAGGAGTAGCTAGGGCTAAAAACATCCAGGAAAGTTACTGCACCAAGTTGAGTGGACGAGAAGAAGGCACAGAAGGGGACCACAAGGATAGCTATGGGAGTGGTCGTTATGTCCCCGCCCCCCAAACAATCATGATATGGGGACTAGGAATTCTAGAGTCAAGGAGATGCTTAGCCAGTTGTTGAGAAAGGCCGACGCACAGGATGAGACCTTGAGGGAGATTAAGTCTGATGTTGTCAGTATAAGTTAGAAAATTGAACATCATTCTCTCGCGATCAAATGGCTCAACCAACAGTTTGGACACATATCATCTTAACTAAATCAGATCTAGAGGGGCATAATAACCGAAACCATAGCTTAAGACCTAAAGGATACTGAACGGTACAAGATAAAGACCACGAATGGTGAGGGGGAGAACTTCTAAACCTTCTATAGCTACTAACAAAGGAGAAAAATATCTTGAGGAAGTCTGAGTACTCAAGATATTTATGTCATGCCACGATAATAAATTAAGCACTGCTTGAGAGGCAACTCAAGGTGGACACTAGCGCTTAGGTTCCCAGTTATGATTTGTGAACCTTATGCTTTAATTTTGCTATGTTGTGTGTATTGACGGCAATGCACCTCTTTTTCAATGGGATCTAGCTACTATGGGCTTCAATGATGTCTATGTAGCTTGAGTCCATAATCACCCCAATTTTTGATCCGAGGGTTTTCTTGCCTGTGTTCATTTTCCCCATGGATATTTACTTTCTATTGAATCGACACATTTTGGATGTTTAGATACCATTTGTAGCATATAGTACTAATACTTGTGACATTAGGATGTTTTGTTGTTTGAAAAATAATACTCACCAAAATATTGATTAGTTAGTTTAGATAGCAACCATGCATGTTTAGGTGTATTGACAATGCTTGTTCTGATAAGTGAGGATAAATTGAGATACAAAACATGATTTGAGTATCTTTTTGTTGATAATGTAGTCGGTGCAATGGAAGTGTAAGATTAAAGTGCTAAATTCATATGTTGTGTAATAATTCAGAACTTTCCTTATTACTTTAAGTTATACGGTAGATTAATTGGATTAGGGAAGGATCTTAGGCCATTATTCTCAAATGTCCACTTAGCGAAAATGACCAACCAAAATTTTAGTATATCCCTTTTTCCTAATTCTTTGAGCCTAATGTACCTATTCTTTTCAAACACCTAATTAACCTAGCCTTGTTAATTGTAAAATGTTGAAATCGGCCCTAGTCCTTCCTTGAACATTGTGCACCTTGATTGAGGCAAAGATCCTAAGTTGAGGGTGGCTACCAAGAGTGGCCCTGTTTCTGAGGATAGATATTGTGCACCTAAACTCAGGCCAAAAGCCTAAGTTAAGGGTGGCTTGTGTAAGGGTGAAACAAAATAAGGGGGAAGTTAGTGATACATAGAAAAAGGAGAAAAAGCATGCACTGGGTGCAAGAAAAATAAGTGATCCCTTAGTTGTGAGTTAAAAAGAAAAATGCAATGTAAAATCAAGGAAAAAAGCTGAAAAAAAGGAAAAGAAAGCACCTAGAAAAGCCTGAAATATGAGAAAGGGAGAATGAGATGGAAAATAACAATGTTGGTAGGGAAAAAGTGTAGGGAAATACAGTTTCAAGAAGAGCCTTTAGTCATTATGTTCCCAAAATTCTATGCCAAAACCCCTGAGCCTGTATTATAAGCCTAGAAAGTCCTAAAGTGATCCTAACTCAAGTAGTTGAAGGTCCTAGTCATGAGCATAAGGGAAAGACTATGGTATTGGGCATGATAAATTAACATCTTTTATGAGAGTGAGTGATCTTGCATAGTCCCAAGGTTAAACATGAAAACATATTGAGAGTCAGATATGGGACTTCTTTCGTGAGGGCACATGCATTGCATTGTTAGCATTAGACTTATTCAATTATTGAGGATTATTGCTAGTACCTTACTTGTCATAGTTATTTTATCACATACATTAGTCTGTATTGGTTTGCTAAATGGCTATCTAATTTTTTTTGAATGGAATCTGATTGTATGATTGATGTGATGTATGCCATTGGGTTGAGGTTTGTGTGTTACTATATTACTTATGTAGATTGAGTCCATCGCTTGAGGATAAAAAATAATTTCAACTTGAGGGTGTGGATGTGCTATCAAAATACAATAATTTTGATGCTTGAACTTGGAATTTTGTGTGTTCTCAATGTGATGTTAGTTGATTTTATATTTTTTTATTTTATTATTATAAGATTCCAGGATAGACCTTGATTTTGGGAAGAAAGTACAAGGCCCTTTATATTAGTTCACTCTACTGGTTGTGAAGTGGGTTTCGTGGACAATCCTAGTGAGGGGTTGATTTTCGAAAGTTGATTCTATGAGCATGCAGATAGGTCATGGATTAATTTATGCGTTGTGGAAAATCATTCGTGCTATGAGAATCATAGATGAGGGACTTTCTGAAGATTCATCAGACAAAAACCCACTGTGGGTCATAAACCACTTTATGAGTCGTAGAGGGTATCATAGACTTGAAGTCCAGTTTTCCAACAGCACTATACTAAACCATGATTATGGGTCAAGGAATGCAATACGACCAGAAAACCTGTTCATAAGGCGTGTCGACCCAGCTATCTAATTGCTTTTAGGACTTATATATTAAATATTATAAATAGGTTTTTAGGTTATTTTTCATTAAGTTTACACATAATACATGGAGAACTCAAGAATTAGAGAGGAAAAATAGTGAGACAACATTGAAGAGTTTTTAAAAAACACTTTTACTTTGATTTGATCGTTAATGTTGTGATGCTTTTTCAAGTTTGATTTGCTTATTCTTAATTCAATTGTGTAACTACTCTATTATGTTATTACAATTCATAGGTCTTGTATTTACATAAATCGTTAGTAGCTAAATCCACAACTAGGGTTGTGGGAACCATGAAAAACTAACAAGATAAAATCGGATTATTCAAAATTCTTGGAAAGTGGGCATACCTTTATTAATTATTTATCTTTGTTTTGCATGTTTTCTAGTGGTGACAACATTAGAACTCGCCTAGTGTTACTAACTAGACCAAGGTAGTAATAAATAGGAAAAGAGATTAATTACTAGGATTCGATTTATGTGATTTCATCTAATTAACCGAACTAGGCCAAGGGGAGGTTGTATTGGGACTAATAGGTACAGTTTAGTAATGCACACTACGGAGTGGGCCAAGTCATATAGTGAAATTCGCCTCTCGCCTGGACCCAATAGTTTGATGAACTTAACTGCCTATCCTGCATGCTACACACTAGAAAAAAATTAGGTTATCCGGTGATACTAAGTTAGGGAATCATGGGGAACACAATACCCTAGTATCTCTCCATATTGATTTAACTCCTGTGATTAGTTAGGTTTACTTTTCTACTAATTATTGCAAACCCCTCCTTTGGGGAAGTGAGTTGGTTAATCACTCAAATTACATAAATTGAATTCTCTTAAGTCTATGCATACCCTTATCTTCGGCTATAACCTTGGTTAAGTTCTATTTCTTGACAATGACTGCTTTATCCTTAAATAGGAGGTGTACCTTGCATGACATCAGCAAATAAGTCATTGATCCTTCGATTCAGTTGATGACGATGATGCTCATGAGGAGATAGTTGAGAGTGATACGCTCTCAAAATACAATACAATTAATCCCTAAAACAAGGGATTTTGTGAGTTCTTGATGTAAATTTTTATAGTTTTGTGTTTTTGAGTTGATTTTACAGAAAAGTGAGGTTGACATGATTTTGAAGAAAAGTTGCAGATTTTCCTGAATCATTGGACATACGAGCTCGCCTACGAGTCGTAGCCCATGCTACGAGCTCGCCTACGAGTCATAGCCCATGCTACGAATCGTAGATTGTGATGTAGAATGAAACAGAGACAAAAAATTAGAAATCTGCTAAGTGAAGGTCACCTACGAGGCCATCCTACGAGTCGTAAGTTTCACTATAACTCGTGTAGGTGGACTCATAGCAGGAATCAGAGAGCCAAAATGTTGGAGAAAAACTAAAGGCCTAGACTACGAGAGGAACATATGAGTCATAGTCGAATTAACGACTTGTACCAGTGGGTTGTACTAGTAGAGTCCACGATGTCAGAAACCTGATGTGAGACCCCAATTACGACTCGTAAGCCATCCTACGAGTTGTAACTATGAGGCATACCAGCTGCCAACTGTCTTTTTTGTGTAATTTTTATGGTTATTTTGTAAACACTATATATAGTTTAAGTTAGGGTTTTATTAGGAGATTCAAAATAGAGAAGAATTTATCATCTTTGAATATTCTCTCAAGAAACTTTTAGG
The DNA here is from genome assembly GCA_025774065.1 of Solanum ossicruentum. Classification (NCBI taxonomy): domain Eukaryota; kingdom Viridiplantae; phylum Streptophyta; class Magnoliopsida; order Solanales; family Solanaceae; genus Solanum; species Solanum ossicruentum. Next base: position 49,797 of record JAOTQR010139746.1, on the reverse strand, counting down.
TTTTTAGATTAGATTATCTTTTTCTCTTAGAAAACCTAATTTTTGGGATTGTAAACCTTTCTTTATGCTCATCATCAATCTATCAAGATTTTGGTTTGCAATTTATGGTGTCATCAATCTTCTTTGCCTTGGGTAAAATTCTCAATCATGTCATTTATTTGCATTTTTGCTTGTTTTTCCTTAGAGATGAGTAGCTAAGCACTCACAACTTGGGGTTGTGGGAACCATGAATATTTTACTTGAGAATAACCTAGGTTTATTACATTTCTATGAGTAGGGTTTTACATGTATTGTTTATTTCCCTTCATTGTGATTTTTGTTTGGTGGTGGATAACACCAAACACACCTACTATCACGATATCGATCAAGGTAGTTACAAATAGGAAAAGAGAAGTAGATAACAAAATTCGACTGATGTGTTGTCATCTAATCAACCAAACCTGACCAAGGGGAGGTTGACGGAGGTGGACTAGGATAATAGATAACAGTTAGTTGGCACACCATGGTAGCCGACCAAGCACCATAGTGAAATTCGACCTTCACCTTCACAAGAGGGCTGGAAGAACCTAAATTACTATCCTGCATGCATATTTCCAATTATAGTTATATTACCCAAGGTAATCAAGTGAAAGAACCACGGGAACAAAATTCCCAAGTTGTCCTTAAAATTTAATGTTTTTTCGCATTTTAGCATAGCGTTTATTTTATTTTGTTTTTGAATTACACACCCCTTTAAAGATTTTAGTTATCGATACTCGAAATGATTGATAGTGAATTCTTATAGTCAAACCTTGTATTCCCCATGGATTTGATCCTAACCTTCAGTTAGTTAATTGGTGACAATGAATGCTTTCTTATTGGAGTGTGAACATTAATAAAAAATTATGGCACCATTGCCAGGGAATACAACTAGTTTTGACTTGAATTCACTTTTAGTTATTTCTAGTGTTGATTTCTGGAGTCATTTTTTTTTGTTTTTATTTTTGTTAGTTGATTTTGAGTGCAGGTTAGCGGGCACTATGACTAACCAAAAGTTCTATATTACAAATGACTTGTAGGAAACCTTGCAGAGGCAAGCTCTATTTTATGGGCAAGAGACCGAAGACCCCAAATTTACCTGTAAAATTATACTCAAACACTGGGGGGGGGGGGGTATTGGGACAAGATATCCTACTTTGGAAGACATGGCTCTTCAGGCTTTCCCCATGACTCTCCAGAGTGAAGTCATGGAATGCTGTTCAATTCTCCCACCTGATGTTTGTTCTAACTAGGGGGAGGTACAGAGAGTTTTTCTCATGAACTTCTATGAGGAGCCCAACAAGCAAAAGCTCCAGAACAAAATCTGCAGTTTCAAAATGGTGCCTGGAGAACCTTTGGTAGTAGCTTGGGAAAGCTATAAGCAGTGTTTGGCAATGAATCAAAACCATTGTTTGACTGATGATGAATTGGCGGCTAGTTTCTACCGAACACTAATCTCCGAGCAACAAGGGCATGTTGACACATTGTTTGGAGGGGAATGTTGGGAGTTCCTAAGATGACCACCATTTAATGAGATCACCAAGCATATGGATAAGCTATCTGCAGTTGCTCAAATTTACCAACTTTTCAAGGACAAACGGGACCATCCACTAGTATATTGAAGGAATCCCCAAGTAAACCCAAGAGTGAGAATGTGCCAAATTGGCCGAGTTACCACACTAGAATTGCATCACTGACAATCTGACAAGGATTGAGCATATGATTGAAAAAGTGCAGATTAAGGTCAATAAGCAAGATGACATTGTTCGGGAGATAAAGTTTGATGTTCACAAAATTAACTAAAAAGTGGAACAACAGACCTTGTCATTGCAATGGCTCGATGATAGGATAGAGCAGCTTACTGAGAAACTAAAGGCGGTACCGAAGAGCAAAAGAAGAATAAAAGGAGCAGCGATGGAACTAATGGAGAAGTCTAATTATCTATGATGGTATGGTCGAGCTGCAATGTTAAACAAGGTGCTTCTTGGGAGGCAACCCAAGCATCTTTTATGTTTGGAATTATTTTGAGCCATTTGCATTCATTTAAATTGTTTGGTGGTTGTTTAATATTTTGTTGTGAGTGTTAAAATATTGAATCAACTATATTGTATTGCATTTAATTACATATGGAATAAATGGTTGCAGAAACAAACCAGAAAAATGAGGAGTAGAGAGATTTATGCTTAGAGCAGCTTCTACGAGTAGACCTATAAGTCGCAGTCACCACTACGACTTTTAGTCATGTCTCATCATGTGAAATAGTGAGTATCTGAAGTTGGCAGACATACTACGATCCAACCTTATGATTTATATGGTTTTCTACGAGTCGAAAGTGGGGTTCATAATGCCCAGGTATACAAATTTGAAATTGTCTTAAGTGTTGGGTCTGCTACGAGATTGGGACTTATGAGTCATAAGAGGTCCTATAACTCGTAGTCAGGGCCTTTTAGACCTGATCTACAGAATTTTAAAAGGTGACCTATTTTGAATGTTAAAAGACTAACGTATTTTGGCTCTTCATGTCCCTTCATGAAACAGATCTTCTCACTTTATAACCCCCCTAACATTACATTTCACTGTTCCATTCATTCCCCAAATCATTCCTCTATTAACATAACCCAACAAGTACAATTTCACTAGGGATTCAATTTTTTTCTTCTTCTCATCTCACATTCTTCCATTCATATGGTAAGTGTTCGTGGTTAAGTTTGGAATACCTCTAAAATAATCTTGTTTTATGGTTGTTGGAATGAATGCTTTATGATAAGAATGTGATTTATACTTATCTATGTCCCTGCAATGAGTTGGTTCTTTAATTTTATTCTTGCTAGGTGACTGTAAAGTCTGATGTAATGGTCATGTATGCGCATTATGTATTTTATGGGTGATTATTTTGTGAAGACGATCTGGGGTTGAAATTTATAAGTGGAGGGATTCTGTCATTCTGCTTTGAGGGAGGACTAATGCATAAAAATGATGTACGCTTTTATGTGCTTCCATATGTTTGAAATTGGAGATGCTTTGAACGATATGGAGAATTTGTGTTTATTATGGGATGATTGGTAAAGTATAGTGATTAGGTTTTTTGTTGGGCTATTCATGTGTTTGTGATTTATGATGCTTCCTAGTTAATTATTAGTCATTTTGGAAAGGTTAGAGGCACCCAAGGTGCTCTGTGTTTTCTGCTACGAGGACCTACTACAACTTGTAAGTCATCCTACTGGTGGTAGTGGCCCTTCATAGAAGGCAGCATGCATCTATGGTGCCTTGACATTTTCCATACGAGGCTCATCTACAATTTTTAGCACTTGTTACGACTCATAGTGGTGGTCTTGTGGCCCAGATCTGAATTTTCAAATGTTTCTAGAATGAGGTACAAGCCCAGACTATGACTCGTAGGTTACCCTGCGAGTCACACCTGTGCCTTCTAGATGATTCCAGAATATCTTTTTCTCAGAGAACGTAGTATTATGAGTCTACATTATGGCTAGCAAGTCACCCTTTGAGTCATACCTTCAACTCATATTTTCAACCCTGTATCTAGTTCAGTTGTTTTTCACTTTGGTATTTGTATTGCTTATAGTTTGATTATTTTATGTGTTAGTCATTTGTGAAACAAAAACATCATGGGATTCATGCATTGGTGTGTGTTCACTTTTCAGATATCATGCCTCCAAGAGGTCAAAGGGGTGATGCCTCGACTTCAGGACACCAACTGAGAGATGAGAGATGTCGGATGATGAAAAATTTAGTAAAGAGATAAATGTGCAACCAGATCTTGAAGATAATGTACCTGAGATGGGATCACAAATAACAAAGGTCCCAATGGAAGTAGATAGTCTCACCCAGTTTGAAGAGGAGGGTGACAATGAAGGGTCTAGGATGATGCCTCACTTTCTGAGTCGGGTCCTGTCGAGGTATCCCAAAGTCAGCCAGAGGAGACTGATCCACAATAGCCACTTGATTCGGCATACACCATCACCTCCACAGACCCTAAAGCATAAGATGATGTGTCCCAAGCATTAGAGAGATTTATGAAAAGGGACTGGAACCAAAAATTCAAGGGAGGACAGTGCGGAGATTTCACGAGGAGGCAAGGTTAAAAGACTCAGGTATAAGCGGTGCACCACAACTAGGGGCTAAAATCAAGCACCATGGACTAGGATGTCTATTACAGGTGTTGGGAAAGTACTTCTCCTACCTGGTATGAGAATTCCAAGCCTCCTACTATGCTACTTTATGTAGCAATCTTCCGAGGCACAAAAAGCCCATTAAGCAACAACAATTGAGTGAAGTACTGGTCAGAGTTGAAATTGTTGATATCGTAGAAGAAACTATTTAGAGGGTACAATTTGGGCCAAATTATAGAGTTCCATAATACACAGCGGAGTATGATCATTGAACTGCAGAAATGAGGAAGATAGTTAATCAAAAAGATGCCGGGTTGAGAACAAAGCTTCTTAGGTGTATAGCGAGCCAAATCTGCAAGGAAGGTGTTGAGCTGATATGGGTAACAAATCCCACTGAGCATATTTTGAAGGCCCACCACTCGTTTAGGGCGAAGTTTTGGTGGTCCATTATCTGGTAGCACATCAAACCAATATTCATGGATAATGTGATCACGTTAGAGAAGGTTGTGTTATTGGATAGCATCTTGGCAGGGTATGACATAGATTATGCATATGTTATTGTTGAGCAGATTCATAAGGCAGCAGTCCGCACCTAGCAGTCATTGCCATTCCCTATCCTGGTACATAGATTATGCAAGGAAACAGGTGTGCGGGTCTCTCTACACCTGGACCCTCATGTAGAGGCTATGCGAATGATGGACCCCAATTTAACCAAGGCTGATGAGAACCTAGTATCCCTACAAAGAGCTATTCCACCTCCTATTCCAGAACCCTTCTCGATAGAGCCTCCGATTTAGGGTTTGACTCCTGCTGTTATCGATACTACTCCAACTGCTTTTGAAGCTTTCACCGGCTATTATGATTGATTCCTTGCCATCTTCCAGTACTCCAGCCCCAACATCATCCAGTATAAAGGTTGTTTCTCTTATGTCTGTTGTTTATTTTCAGGCACTACTACATAGGATAGCTACGGTGGAATCTAGGCTGCATGCTCTATACACAAAGGTCAGACCATAGGTTGAACAAACCGTGCATGACTTGGAGGAGAAGATAAAGGCATTCACCTGTGCATTGGTAGATGAGAGAGTCAGAGTGGTGGATGCTTGAGTCGATGCATATAAGGTAAGATTCCAGTGGAGACTTGAGGGCGGTAGGCCTGTTGACACGACTGCGGCGACTGAGGAGCTGACCAAGTTCAAGGCCGACCTATTGCAGATGTTAGTAGCCCCAGTTGCATTCCCAGAGGTAGCATCGATGGGTGACGAGGTGTTTGATTGGCTATTTGACAACTCGCATGCTCATGGGAAGAGGCCCCTCGAGATAGATGATCCAGAGATGAGCTAGAAGAGGCCTTGACCTGATGACCCAGTAGCCCTAGTGGAGGAACCGATACTAAGGAGGTGGTGCAGAAGTCGATCCTATTGGCGACCATCCATAGAGATAGGGACCAGCAACATTCACATGGAGAGGGTAGTCCACGTACAGTTGCGACCCATATTTGTAAGGAGGAGACGATGACCCAGGACCCTACTGACTAGCCAGAGACTGGTGCTTGATGCACCATGATGTTTGACTTCTTTTGACCCAGTTCTTATTTTGTCCTTATGGATACTTTGTTCTATTGTTAGATAATATTTTCTTTATTATGTTAGTTTTTGGATGTGTTTAAATATTTTTATGTTGGATGTTGTTTTTACTATTATGGATATTAGTTTATGGTTTTTAATGTATGTGTATATATATTTCTATGTTATCATGTTGTCTTTTCGTTCTTGTCTTTACTTTAAGGACATAATGTCCTATTTTTGTGGGGTGTGGGAAGTTGTGACTTTAGGTGAAGTCTGAGTAACTTTGATTCCATAAATTTCCCTATTTTTGATCCCAAGGTTCTCTTGTCGTGATTCTTTTTCCTTATGGATACTGTTAAACCAACATGTTTAGGTAGTGTAGATAATATGTAAATTCAGAGTACTGTTATATATTGGCATATGCATAGTGTTTAAATGTTTTTTTAAGGATTTGACAAATTAGATATACCTCAAAATTTTTGATATTGCAATTAGTAATGCACTCATGCATTTTGATGATCTGGTGATATTTGTTCTGATAATGCAAAGGTAAGTTAAGGCTTGAAGTATGATCTGTGAGTCTATACTTGATTGTGGGTGTAATGCCATATGTGTTTTGAGCTTATTTGCTGCATTCATCCATCTTGTATAGACTCAGAACTTGCCTTAGTACTCTAAGATTGGTTTGGTGATGTGGTTGATGTGGAAAGGATCTTAGGCTTTTGTTGTTTGGTTGAACCAACTTTTAGCCTAAATTGCCCACCAAATGAGTGAGTGACTCCCTTGTTCCAAATTTTTGAGCTTCTCATGTACTCATTCTTTCTTGATATCTTGCTAGTTTAACCTTGTTTGATGAAGTACCTTGATATTGTCCTTGGTCTATCCTTTGACATGTGAACCATAATTGAGGCTATGAATTGTGGCCTTGGGAAACAGATATTGTGTACTTCACCTCATGCTAAAATCCTAAGGTGAGGATGGCCCTTATTGTGTTAAGTAATGGCAATGAGGTGGTTAGTTGGGAAATAAAGAAAGAAATGAAAAATCATGAGCCGAGTGAAGAAAAAGAAATGAAAGTCCATGAATGGAGAAAAGTAGAAAGAATTGTGTTCAGAGATAAGGAACAACTGAAAATAGAAAGAAAGCACTTGAGAAAAAAGTACGAAATAGGAGAATAAGGGTGGATTTAATAAAAAGGGTTGGGTTCTGAAAGAAAAAAGTGTTGGTAAATATGGTTCAAGGATAACTTTTAGTCAATTCTTGCCTAAAATGCCTTACCAAAGCCCCTTGAACTATGTTACAAGCCTAATAATCATAAAGTGATCCAAATCTAGTTTATCACCAAGCCAAAATATGAGTATAAAGGCAAGTCTATGGTGTTCGCCAGTATGAATGAATTTAAATTATGAGAGTGAGAATGCTTCCTCAGTCCCTGAATTCTAAATGCTTCTTGAGTGAGTAAGAGGGACTTCTTTTCCGTGAGGGCATTTGTAATACTTGATTAGCATGTGGCTACACCAGTGATTGTGGATGGTCGATGCTCCTTAGCTTATCATAGTTGGGTTGCTAGATTCATCATCTTGTTTTGTTCTGCTCAGTAACTGTGCAATACGGCTTCGAAAATGATAGTTGGCTACCTGGATTAGAGTGAAAGATGTATATGCCATTGGTATAACTACTATGTATTTCTCATTATCTGAGTAGATTGTGTCGTCGCTTAAGGACAACCAACAATTCTAAGTTGAGGGTGTTGATGTGTTGTCAAAATACAACACATATGATGCCTAAAACAAGGGATTTTGTGAATTCTTAATGCAAATTTTTATGGTGTTTCTATGTTTTTGTGTTGTTTTTGAAAAAAAGTTAGGTTGGCATGATTTTGATGAAAAAATAAAGATTTTGTTCAATCATAGGACATACGAGCTCACCTACGAGTCGTATCCTAAGTTACGAGTCGTAGGATGTGACGTAACAAGAATCAGAGACCAAAAATCAGAAATCTGCTAAGTGGAGGTCACCCATACGAAGCCATCCTATGAGTCGTGATTTTCACTATGACTAGTATAGGTAGACTTGTAGCTGGAAACAGAGAGCCAAAATATTGGACAAAGCTGAAGTCCTAGACTATGGGAGGAATATATGAGGTGTAGCACAATCAACGACTTGTACCAGCGAGTCATACCAATTGAGTCCACAATGTCAAGAACTTGATGTGAGAACCCAATGATCACTCATAGGCCATCCTATGAGTCATAACTGTGAGGTGTCCCAGCTGCCAACTGTCTTTTCTGTGTAATTTTTAGGGTTATTTTGTAAATACCATATATAGTTTAAGTTAAGATTTTGTCAGGAGATTCGTAACAGAGAAGAATTTATCATCATTGAATATTCTCTCAAGAACACTTTAGGACTTTAGATTAGATTGTCTTTTTCTCTTGGAAAACCCAATTTTGGAGATTGTGAACCTTGCTTTGTGCTCATCATCAATCTATCAAGCTTTTGTTTCAGAACTTATGGTGTTTTCAATCTTCATTGCATTAGGTAAGATTCTCAATCATGTCATTTATTTGCATTTTTGCTTGTTTTGCCATGGTATGTGGGAACCATGGGTATTTGACTTGAGATAACCTAGGTTTATTGCATTTCTATGATTGGGGTTTTGCATGTATAGTTTATTACACTTCATTATGATTGTTGTTTGATGGTGGCCAACACCAAACCCCTCATACTATCATGGTCTAGACCAAGGTAGTGATAAATAGGAAAGGGGAAGTAGATGACAGAATTCGATAGATGTGTTCTCGTCTAACAAACCAAACCTGACAAAGGGGAGGTTGACTGGGACGATAGGTAATAGTTAGTTGGCATGCCATGGTAACTGACCAAGCACCATGGTGAAATTTGACCATCACCTTTACAAGAGGATTGGAAGAACCTAAGTTATCGTTCTGCATGCGAATCTCCAATCATACTTATGTTACCTAGGGTAATCGAGTCAAAGAACCATGGGGAACTCAATTCCCAAGTTGTCCTGAAAATTGAGTGTATTTCCACATTTTAGCATATCGTTTAATTTATTTTCTTTTCGAATCACAAATCCCCCCTATTTAGAGATTTTAGTTGTTGATACTTAAAATGATTGATAGTGAATTCTTGTTGTCAAACCATGTATTGCCTTTCATTTGATCCTAACCTTCGGTTAGGTTATTTGCTGATAACGACTACTTTCTTATTAGAGTGTGAACATTAATTAGAGAGCGAGGATGCAAATACCGGGGATGCTCATGCTAAGGATAGGGTGAATGATACAATAGTGATGCCACAAAAGTTGAAACCTATTCCTAGACCTCCCCATCCTTTCCCTTAGAGACTCAAAAAGAAGGAGGGTGAAGGTAAATTCCAGCACTTCATCTTTATGTTGAAGAAACTCTCCATCAATATCCCTCTCATATAAGTATTAGAAAAGATGCCTTGTTATGCAATATTCATGAAAGACTTTGTCATAAAAAAGCAGACTGTGAGCCAGGAGCTCTCTGAAGAGCTTCAACATTGTAGTGCAATAGCAACAAGGTCCTTTGTGCAAAAGCGAGAAGATCCAGGAGTATTCACCATATCTTATACCATTGGAGATGTTAAGTTCGCAAGGGCACGATGTGATCTAGGAACCAGCATCACTTGGCAGTGTTAAAAAAGCTAGGCTTAGGGCCCCCTACTCCTACAAGCATTCATACTCCCTGCAAACTTCGTGATCCTTGATTGCAAGGTTAACTTTGAAGTCCCAATCATCTTTGGAAGGCCCTTCATAACCACTAGCAAGAACTTGTGGCTATAGAATCAGGCCAATCAAGTTTCGATTGAATGATGAAGAAGTCACCTTCAACAATCGTCAGACGATGAAGAGGCCCGATGACTTGAAGATGGAAGTTTGGTAACTTGGTTAAGTTTGAAAAACCAAGTTGTCTAAGTTATGCCACGATAATAAATTAGATGCTACTTGAGAGGCAACCAAGCATGTTTGATTTAATAGTAGTAGTTTTATTCTATTTTTAGCTTTTTGGACTTGTAGGTAGTTTAGTTTTAGTGTTTTGGTTGTAACTTTTGGACTCTGGAATGGTGGCATATAGGGTAATAGTGTGTTCGATGACGGATATGCAGGTATAATGCCACTCAGCCATCATGGGATGGAAAAGAAACAAGAAGTATTTCTATGAACGACTCTACGAGCTGTGGTTCACACCACAGTCCCATACACTAACTCGTAGAACACTTCAAATGAGCAAAATTATTGTGCACTCCAGTCCATAAGCAAACTTTATGACCTATAGGTAAAACTATATGCCATGAATGGGGATCGTGGACCCAGGTAAGATTCCTAAAAGTATCCTAAGTGTTGGGGGCTTCTACGATCCAATCTACGAGTCGTATGTCTATGTATCGCTCGTAGACAGGTCCGTTAATCCAATTTCCTGAATTAGGGTTTTGGCTTACTATGAAACAAAATTCTATGGACGTAGAACTATCTATGGCCCGTAGTCGGGATTTCATACGACATGGGCACAATTGTCACCCGACTCAATCAATAACATTAAAGAGGGGTAAATTAATTTACCCCTCATTCTTGTCAAATTTATCAAAACTACCCTAACCATTCTCCTACCCAGCTATTCCAACCACCATCTTGCCAACCTCCATCTTTTCTAGCAACTTTTCAGTGACACTCCGGCCACCTAAGGTTCCACCCATTTCGGTTATCTATATCAATTTTTCAACTTTATGATAAACATTTTGTATGTTCTTGCCTCTTATTTTCATATTTTACAAAAATTGGTATCATTAGGTTAGGCTTGTTGCTGGGTACAGTAATATGAAGTTCATGTACTCACAATAGGTGTTATCCTTGTATGTGAAATATTATGTGCATAACATTGATTGGGTAATCATCTTTGCTTTTAATTATATAATGTTGGAATGTGTGTTTAATGTCCTTAATGAAACTAGTCATGCCATTTTAAGATATTTTTGCTTCAAATCATTAAGTCACATGTCGTTAGAAGTATATGAAATCGTGGTTTGAAAAATAGCATGTGGTTGCATGTGTGTGCATAATAGTATAACTTCTAGTTATCGAATAGTGGTTGGGATGTGTTGTGAATGTGTAAGATGACATTTTATAGAGTAGTACATATATGTCGCATGTGGGGGATTGGGGAATATGTTACGATTATTGCAACGACCCCAAAAAGTGCCCGAAAACGTGCCTTAAAATGGCCCAAATTTTAAATTCCATATATCTCAAAATCTATTTGTTATTTCAAAAATCTGACTTCATATTCGTGCCAAGGAGGTCGAAATTAGGTGATAAAGGTTCTAACCTATATTTAAGAGCAAAAGATTAGCAATTATAATTTTTCAAGGTGCGAATTTCCAGAGAGGAATCTGAGACCCCCTCGCGACGCGCCACAGTTCAAAATGTGGTCTGCATTTTTAACTAGGTCAAAAACTTCTTAAGTCTTGGGCCTAAGTGTTCCCAAATGTTTTTTTACCTATACATAGCCAAATTTCACCTTCATATTATCCAAAAGATCAAAACTCACTCAAACACTTGGCCATATTTTCATTCCCAAATTCAAGTCCCAAACCCTCATCCCAAGCTAAGGTTCTTCTTGAAGATTCTAGTCTCCATCTCCAATCACCATCAAGTTCATTTCTAAGCTAAGGTATGTGGGTTTCTTTCATGGGTTCCTTTCACCCATGATACCCAAGCCACCTTTACTCAAATTACATAGTTTAAAGTTGATTTACAAATGGGTCTTGCATATTATGAAATTCGTTGTACACTATGTTAAAGCTATGTAAAGTTGTGACTATTTTGCTATATTTTGAGCTATAAATATTAGACCTATTGTAAGATTTGATGATGGGTTTTGATGTACATTACTTTAGGGTATTGCAAGGTGTTGACTGATGGTTTTACAATGGATTTTCTTACATGATTTTATCTATATATTTCATTATTTTATACTAGCATTACACACCCTCTAACTATTTGATAAAATGTCCAGATATGGTTTCTTGAGGAGTTGAAGTATAAAATATGAGATATGAAATGATTGACTATATGATGATGATATGAGCTTATGTATATGATATACTCTATATAAATTGTTGCATTAGACCATACTTGATCTGGGGGGATAAGAGCCCAGGTAAACAAGGTCGGGATTTGTACTCATCAATCATGTGAGGGGTTTGCACTTTGCCACCATGGTGATAAGGTGTGATTACCATCAACCATGTGAGGGGTATTTACCACACATCCATCAAGGGGTTTGTACCTTGAAAATTTAGCTTGGTCTATTCTACACATATGATATCCTATATAAGCATGAGTTACTTCCATATGTTTTACTTAAGTAATGATCATATGTGCTATATTGCTATATTATTCCTATTGATTAATATTATGCATTTTGATTATGATGCCTATCTATTATTGCATTGCATTCTACATACTTAGTACATTCAAACGTACTAAAGCATACTCTTGCCTACATGATATCACCATGTAGGAATCGGAGCCCAAGTTGATCATCCTCCTCCATATGCCTAGTTCGGTGCTACTCAAGCTAGTTGGTGAGTCCTCCACTTCATGGACCTTAGTCCATGCTCTCTTATTATGCATTGAGACACTTTACTTTATGTTATGTTTGATTATGAGGCTGTGCCCGGTTGCTTTGTCTTGGCCTCCGCTCTTATCTATGTAGTAGAGGTGGTTTTTATACATGATATGTATCTATGCTATGACTTTGACTCTTGTCACTTGACTATGATATTGTGCAAGCTTTTCCCTTAGCCCCTTTGCCCCTGTTCTAGCTCTTTTATGTTGTTTTCATATGCTTCCATGACCAATGTTGTGTAATGACAAGCTAAGATGTTTGTTTGGGGTTCCTTTGGGTTCTCCATTCGCCATGTCATGTCTATGCCCTAGAATTGTGTCGTGATAAACTTTGTATCATAGTACTAGGTAGATAGATCATTGGAGATCAACACACCGCGTCAATCAGAAACCTATTCATGGTTGTGAAGCGTGGCATGACTATGAGTAGGAGGCTATGATACGTTTTATGAAATGTATCCCTTTTTCATGTTCGAAGTCATGCCATAGAGTTATGATAAGTGTTGTCCCCCCTAACGATTGTTCTTTGCTATGTTAGATCATGCCAAACACTCGAGGATGAAGGGACCAAACTCCAGAGGAGCAACCTAATAATGGTGAGATCCGGGATGCTCTCACTATGCTTGCCCAAGTTATGGCCAACCAAGTCAATCATGGGGCCCAAGCCCTTCATGATACTACCCCAAGGGCTAAGGTAAGATACTTTATGAGGATGAATCCTCCGATATTCTATGGGTCAAAGGTGGATGAAGATCCACAAGAGTTCGTTAATGAGTTCTACAAAATTTTGAATATCATCGGTGTCGGGCCAAATGAAAAGGCGGAGTTGGCAGCGTACCAACTCAAAAGGGTAGCTCAAATAAGGTATGATCAATGGAAGGGTAAGAAGGGGATTGGTAATGTGGTGCTTTTGGAGGAGTTCAAATTGGCTTTTCTTAGTTGGGTTTTCCCTCTTGAACTTAGGGAAGTAAAGTTGGCAGAGTTTATGAACTTGATAAAAGGTGCTAGAAGTGTGAGGGAGTATGCCCTTAAGTTTAATCAACATTCAAAGTATGCTCCTTATTTGGTGGCTGATCCTAGATCTAGGATGAATAAGTTCATGATGGGGGTCTCTGACTTGGTAAGTGAAGAATGTCGGTCTGCTATACTAATTAGTGTCATGGAATTTTCTCAGTTGATGACCTATGCAGAGAATATGGAGGAGGAGAAATTGAGGAAGAAAAGTGGGCATGAGGCCAAGAGGGCCTAATTTGAGGGTAAACTGTAAAAGGGTGCTAAATTTAGTCAAGGCCAAGGGCCTTCTCATGCTACTAATAGGATGTTTGCCAATGACTTCCCTGGGCCTCAAGGTATTGGCAGGGTGGCTCCTATAGATGTGTGCCCTAAATATTGAAATAGCCATGAAGGCCTATGTTTGAAGGGTTCTAATGTATGTTATGAATGTGGAGAGCTTGGTCACAAAAAGATGGATTGTCCAAGAAACCGTGGCAAGGTCTGGGGTAAAAATGCGGTCCATTGGGTAGAGATGGTCCTGAAGGTGGTGCCTTAAGGTACAACAAATGTTATGTACTACATGGGAGGTAAGGGGTTGGTGAGGTCCCCGATGTTGTTACTGATACGTTGAAAATCTTTGACTTTAATGTCTATGCTTTGATTGATCCGGGTACCACTCTTTCCTTTGTTACCTCTTTTGTTTCTAAAAACTTCCATGTTGACCCCGAGTTGTTGCATGAGTCATGTGATGTGTCTACTCCTATTAGTTCCTCTATTGTTACTAGGAAATTTTATAGGAGTTTTCCTATTTGTATTTTGCATAAGTTGTTGCCTTGTGATCTTGTTGAATTAGACGTGGTAGATTTTTATATCATTCTTGGGATGGATTGGTTGCATGCTTACTATGGTTCTATTGATTGTAGACACTATAGGGTCAAGTTTTAATCCCTAATGAGCCCATCCTTGAGTGGGTAAGTGAAGATACGTTGGTCAAGGGTAGATTCCTTTCATGCATTAAAGCCCATAAGTCAATTTCTAAGGGGTGTTTGTAACATCTTGTGAGGGTTAAAGAAGTGGAGTCCAAAGTCCTTTCCTTTGAGTCGGTCCCGATCGTAAACGAGCTTCTTGATGTCTTCCAAAATGACCTTCCTGATGTTCCTCCTGAAAGGGAGACAGATTTTGGTATAGATCTCCTTCCAGATACTCAACCTATCTCCATTCCCCCTTACCGTATGGCCTTGGAAGAGTTGAAGAAGTTAAGGGAATAATTCAAAGATTTATTGGAGATGGGATTTATTAAATCTAGTCAATCACCTTGAGGTGCTATGGTGTTGTTTGTGAAAAAGAAGGATGGCTCACTTAGAATGTGCATTGACTCTCGGCAACTCAATAGGGTCACCATCAAGAATAGGTATCCTCTTCCTAGGATTGATGATTTGCTTGACCAATTGCAAGGGGCTAGCTTTTTCTCTAAGATTGATCTTTAGTTCAGGTATCCTTAAGTAAGGGTGAGGGAGTGCAATATTCCCAAGACGGCCTTCCAGATTAGATATGGGCATTATAAGTTTGTTTTGATGTCTTTTGGGTTTAGTAATGCACCAGACATCTTCATGGATCTAATGAAAAAGGTCTTTAAACCTTACCTTGATTCCTTTGTTGTGGTCTTCATTGATGATATATTGATCTATTCACATAGTAGGGAGGAGCATATAGGTCATTTGAGGGTGGTGTTACAAAGATTGAGGGAGGAGAAATTGTATCTAAATATGGTAAGTGTGAATTTTGGTTGAAGGAGGTTGCATTCTTGGGTCATGTTATGTTAGGGGATGGTATAAAAGTGGATCCTAAGAAAATTGATGTTATTAGAAATTGGCCTAGACCATTGGCCCTATCAGACATTAGGAGCTTCTTGGGACTAGCGGGTTATTATAGAAGGTTTGTGAATGGATTCTCCTCCATTGCTTCCCGTATGACAAAATTGACTCAAAAGAAGGTTAAGTTTGTGTGAGGAATGTGAGAGGAGTTTCCAGACATTGAAAGACAAGCTTATGTCCACTCCTATATTTTCACTACCGAATGGGCTTGAGGGATTTGTGGTGTATTTTGATGCTTCCCGTATAGGTTTTTGTGGTGTATTGATGCAAAATTGTAAGTTCATAGCTTATGCTTCTAGACAATTCAAGGTACATGAAAGGAACTACCCTACCCATGATCTAGAGTTAGCCGTTGTTGTTTTTGAATTAAAGATTTGGTGTCACTACTTGTATAGGGTGCATATGGATATGTTCATCGATCATAAGAGCCTCTAATATGATTTCACTCAAAAGGAGCTTAACTTAAGGCAAAGGAGATGGTTAGAACTTCTTAAAGACTATGATGTGAGTGTGCACTATCATCTGGGTAAGGCAAATGCGGTGGTGGTTTCCTGAGTAAGGTGTATATGGGTAGCTTAGCCTATGTTGATGGTGGTAGTGAGATGGCTAGGGAGGTGCATCAATTGTCTAGATTGGGGGTTAGGTTGGAGGAGGTTGGTGATAATGGTGTGGTTGTTGTTGATGGGTCCAAGTCTTCATTGCTTGATAAGGTGATAGCAAAACAAAATCTTGACTCCTCCTTTCTTTGGTGACAAAGGGCAAACTAGAGGTTTACTTCTAATGGGAGATGGGGCCTTTAGGTACCAAGATAGGTTGTGTGTGCCTTGTGTTGATGATTTGAGGGAGAAGAACCTTGATGAGGCCCACAATTCTTCTTATTCTATCAACCCCAGTTCCACCCAAAATGTATAGAGACTTGAGAGATGTGTATTTATGGTGAGGCATGAAGAGGGACATTGCAAAATTCATTTCCGGTTGCCATAGTTGTCAACAAGTCAAAGTGAACATCAAAGGTCGGGTGGCATAACCCAAGACATAGAGATTCCTACTTGGAAGTGGGAGGGGATTAATATGGATCTTGTGGTTGGGTTTCCCAATAATCGGAAGGGTTTTGATTCCATATAGGTGGTGGTTGATAGGATGATGAAATCGACCCACTTTCTATGAATTAAGGCCACCTATGGGGCTGAAGAGTATGCAAGGTTGTACATCCACGAGTTAGTAAAGTTGCATGGGGTCTCTTTGTCCATCATATTAGATCGTGGTTCATAATTCACTTCAAACTTTTAAAGG
This sequence comes from Solanum ossicruentum, assembly GCA_025774065.1. Classification (NCBI taxonomy): domain Eukaryota; kingdom Viridiplantae; phylum Streptophyta; class Magnoliopsida; order Solanales; family Solanaceae; genus Solanum; species Solanum ossicruentum. Next base: position 33,245 of record JAOTQR010139746.1, on the reverse strand, counting down.
TCTCTTCAAAGGGGTCTTGGTACAAAAGTTCACCTTTGTACGGCTTTCCACCCCCAAACTGATGGCCAAGCCGAAAGAACTATTTAAACACTTGAGGATATGCTAAGAGCTTGTGAATTGGAGCTGAGTGGTAGTTGAGATGACCATCTTCCTTTAATTGAGTTTGCCAATAACAATAGCTATCACTCTAGCATCGGTATGGCTCCTTTTGAGGCTCTTTATGGGAGACATAGTAGATTACCGGTTGGTTTATTTGAGCTAGAAAAGGTGGCTTTATTGGGACTAGATCTGTTTATGGAGAATCTTGAGAAGGTTAGAAGTCATCGAAAATCCTATGCTGATGTGAGAAGTAGAGACCTTGAATTCAAAGTGGGTGATTAGGTTTACTTGAAATTTCTCCAATGTAAGGTGTGGTCTGCTTTGGTAAAAAGGGGACGTTGAGTCCAAGATATGTTGGTGCTTATGAGGTCTTGAAGAGAGTTGGCATGTTAGGTTATGAATTGAAGTTACCTAGTGAAAAGGAATTTGGTTCACTGGTGTTTCATGTCTCTATGTTGAGAAAATGTGTTGGTGATCCTAGTGCCATTGTTTCTCTTGATGTTGTTGGGTGTGTTTCAGATTTTGGATAGGCAAGTAAAGAGATTGAGGGACAAGGAGGTGGCATCCATTAAGGTCCTTGAGAGGAACCAAGAAATCGAAAGTTTTACATGGGAGGCCGAAGCGGACATGCAAAAGAGGTATATTTATCTTTTCCACTCCACTCAAGCCTAAGGTACTAATTCTAAATCCCCTATGTGATTTCAAGTCTTATGTTTCAGCCCCTATGTCATTCATATGCATTCATGTTTAAGTTGGCAAGTTATGGTGGTTTTACATGTATGTTGAAATTTTGAAAATGGTGTTTTAAATGTAATGTTACATTTTATTTGGGGCTGGTTTGTTTATGATCATTCTTTTCTTGTACATCTCTTTTAATTTCGAGGAAGAATGTTCAAAAGGGGAGATATTGAAACAACCCCAAAAAGTACCTGAAAACATGTCTCGGAATGCCTGAAAAATTAAATTCTATATATCTCAAAATCCATTTGTTATTTCGAAAATTTGGCTTCATATTCGAGTTCAAGGGTTCAATATTAGTTGGAAAAGGTCTAACCCTATTTTAAGAGCAAAAGATTAGCAATTATAATTTTTCAAGGTGTGAATTCCAGAAAGGAATCCGCGACCCCCTCGCGATGTGCCACAGTTCAAAATGTAGTCTGCATTTTTAACTCGGTCCAAGACTTCTAAGTCTTAGGTCTAAGTGTTTCCAAATGTGTTTTTACCTATAGTTAGACATCATTCGCCTTCACATTACCCAAAGCATTTCGCAAAACTCTCAAACACTTAGCCATATTTTCACTCCCAAATTCAAGTCCCAAATGCTCCTCCTAAGATAAGGTTCTCATTCAAGGTTCTTCTTCAAGCTTCAAGTCTCCATCTCCAATCTTCACCAAGTTCATCTCCAAGATAAAGTATGTGAGTTTCTTTCATGGTTTCCTAACACCTATGATACCCAAGCCTCTTTTTACTCATATTGCATGGTTAAAAGTTGATTTACAAATGGGTCTTGCATAATGTAAAATTCACCGCACACTATGTTAAAGCTATGTAAAGTTGTGACTATTTTGGTATGTTTTGAGCTATAAATCATGGACCTATGATGTGTTGTCAAAATACAGCACATTTGAAGCCCAAAGCAAGGTAATTTATTGTGAGTTCTTAGCGCAGCTTTTTATGGGTTTTTATGTGTTTTTGTGTTATTCTTGTAGAAAACTTAGGTTGGTATGATTTTGAAGAAAAGTTATAGATTTTGCTGAATCATAGGACATATGAACTCACCTATGAGTCATAGCCCAAGCTACGAGTAGTAGGGTGTGTGGCAGAAAGAAACAGAGACTAAAAATCAGAAATCTACTATGTGAAGGTCACCCTTACGAGGCCATCCTACGAGACGTAAGTGTCATTATGTCTCTATAGGTAGACCCATAACAGGACTTAGAGAGCCAAAATATTGGACCAAAAACTGAAGTCCTAGACTGTGAGAGGAGCACACAAGTCATAGCGCAACCAATGACTAGTACCAGTGGGTCGTACCAGTTGAGTCCAAGATGCCAAGAACCTGATGCGAAACCCCGATTATGACTCATAGGTGATACTACGAGTCATAACTACAAGTTGTACCAGCTGCCAACTGTCTTTTCTGCATAAGTTTTAGGGTTATTTTGTAAAGACTATAAAGTTTAAGTTAGGGTTTTATTAGGAGATTCAAAACAGACAATAATTTATCATCTTTGAATATTCTCTCAAGAAAACTTTTAGGATTGTAGCTTAGTTTATCTTTTTCTCTTGGAAAACCTAATTTTGGGGATTGTAAACATTGCTTTGTGCTTATTATCAATCTATCAAGCTTGTGATTTGCAACTTATGGTGTCTTCAATCTTCATTGCATTTAGTAAAATTCTCAATAATGTCATTTATTTGCATATTTGCTTGTTTTGCCTTAGCCATGAGTAGCTAAGCACCCACAACTTGGGGTTGTGGGAACCATGGGTATTTGACTTGAGATAACCTAGGTTTCTTACATTTCTATGATTGGGGTTTTGCATGTATTGTTTATTTCCCTTCATTATGATTATTGTTTGGTGGTGGCCAACACCAAACCCCATCTACTATTTTGATCCCGACTAAGGTAGTAACAAATAGGAAAAGGGAAGTAGATGACAGAATTTTAATGATGTGTTCTTATCTAATCAACCAAATCTGATCAAGGGGAGGTTAACTAGGCAATAGGTAACGGTTAATTGGGATGACATGGTAGCCGACCAAGCGCCATGGTGAAATTTGACCTTCACCTTCACAAGAGGGCAGGAAGAACCTAAGTTATCATCTTACATGCGAATCTCCAATTGTAGTTATGTTACCTAGGGTAATCGAGTCGAAGAACCATGGGGGACACTATTCCCAAGTTGTCCCTAAAATAAGTTTTTTCTGCATTTTAGCATAACATTATTTTATTTTATTTTTGAATCACAACCCCCTCCCCCAATTTGGAGATTTTAGTTATCGATACTCAAAATGATTGATAGTGAATTCTTATAGTCAAACCTTGTATTCCCTATGGATTTGACCCTAATCTTCGATTTATGTTAATTGCTAATAACGACCACTTTCTGATTAGAGCATGAACATCATTAGAAATTATGGTGTTGTTGTTAGGGAATACGACTAGGTTTTGACTTGATTTCACTAGTAGCCAGTTCAAGTGTTAATTTCTACATTCTCTTGTATATTACTTTTGTTTTATTTTGTTTCACTCCAGGACATATAGATAAAAAGATGTGCAGAGTGTCCCTGATCACAACATTAGCCTTCACATATGCCCATGTACGAGGAGCTATGTTATAAGGACACTTGGTTTTCAGCTAATAAGATGTGGGATTTTCAGCCCAACGTCCAATGGTCCAATCAAGACCATTCCTACCAAGGTCAGGGACACTAGAATTGGACCTATAGAAGAGAGTGTGCTTATAGTGATAGCCAGGGTGGTTATTATGAGAAAAACAGGTGGCTAGACATCGAGTGGAATAATAGAGATTGTTCCAAAAATGATCCTTTTATGCCACCACGCCAACACAATGCAGGCACAAGCAACTCCACAATTGAGGAAATGTTTAATCACCTATTGAAGATGACCGAGACACGAAATAAGACTCTACGTGGAATGAGATCAGAAATTGCAAACATTAATGCCAAAATAGAGTTTCATTCTGTGGCTATTAAACAGATTCATCAATAGTTTTGTCAGGTATCAACCCTACTTAAGCAGCATCAAGTGGTACATTGCCTAGTCATATAGTGCAAAGATCGGAGGATGAAGGGAAATGTATAGAGGTTACTAATGGGTGTGGTAAGAATACTATTGATCCTCTTGTGCTAGTTGTTGTAGAAGATATTTAGAAGGAAATAGTTGTAGATAAGGATGTGGTTAAAGGAGGCGAGTGTGGCACTGATGTGGTAAATGAATCTATTGAAGAGCCAAAATAGTACAAGCCCATCCCAAGGTCTCCTCCTCCTTTTCCTCAAAGACTCATAAAGAGAGAGGAGGAAAGCAAGGTGAACGACTCTCTTTCTATGCTAAAAAAGCTATCCATCAACAGTTTTCTCATCGAGTCAGTGGAGAAGATGCCCATCATATGCTGCATAATTAAGGACGTAGAGTTCGCAAGGGTACTATGTGATCTTGGTGCTAGCATAAATCTGAAGCGCCTTGCTATCGACGAGAATCTTAAATTGTGAGCCTCTACTGCAAAAATCAGGCAATATCTAGTACTCATTCCCCTCATTCTTATACCATCACCCTTCGAGCATGATATAAAGTTGGAAAAGAAATTAGAGGTCCAATTCATAAGTTCAAGGTGGAAGAAAAAGCAAACTTGTGAAGGAGCAAGGTTTGAGAAATTGATGAAGTCTGAGTAACCAAGTGGACTACGTCGAGCAACAATACTAAATCAAGTGCTTCTTAGGAGGCAACCCATGGTATGACCCCTTGTACTTATTCTGATTTTGTTTATACATTGTGGAAAAAGTACATTTCTTTCTAGGGGTGTGGGTAGTTATGGATTGAGGGTGAATTCTTGGTAGCCTTTATTATATTACTATCCCAAATTTTGATCCAGAGGTTTTCTTGCATGTGTTCGTTTTCCTCATGGATATTTATTTTCTGTTGAACTAATATGTTTAGGTAGTGTAGATAATATTTAGATATATAGTAATTGCCATCTTTTAGCATATACATAATGTTTAAGTGCTTTCTATCTTGAAAATTCGATACCCTCAAAATTTTTTAGATTGTTGTTTATTTTTTCAATCATGCATGTGATTATCTGGCAGTGTTTGTTCTGATAAAGAAAAGGCTAGTTGATTCTTGAAGCATGACCTGTGAGTCTATGTTGATTGTGTAGGCGATACCATGAGAGTTTGAGCTTACTTTGTAGGACTCATGCATTGTGTATTAACTCAGAACTTGCCTTGTTATTCTAAAATAGGACTGAAGATGTGGTTGATTGGGAAAGGATCTTAGGCCTTTGTTATTTCAATGAGCTCATCTTTGCCTAAATGACCTACCAAATGTGATAGTAAATCCCTTGTTCCAAACGTTTAAGCTTTTCATACACCTATTCTTTCTAGACACCTAACTGGCTAGCTTGGTTTTGTGAAATGATTTGATATTAGCCCTGATCTATCCTTGAATATGTGAACCTTCATTGAGGCTAAAAGCCTAAGTTGAGGGTGGCTATAAATTGTGGCCCTAGTTTGGGAAATAGACATTGTGTACTTCACCTCAGGCTAAAAGTCTAAGTTGAGGGTTACCCTTATTGTGGTAAAATAATGACAAGGAGGTTGTTAATTAGGAAATAAAGAAAGAAATAAATATTATGAGCCGAGTGAAGAAAAAGAAAAGAAAAGTGCCTTCAATTGAGAAAAAGTAGCAAGAATTGAGTTCAGAGATAAGGCACAACTGAGAATAGAAAGAATGCACTCACGAAAAAGTTTGAAACATGAGAATAAGGGTGGATTTATTGAAAAGGGTTGGGTTATAAAAGCAAAGAGTGTTGGTCAACATGGTTCAAGGATACCTTTTAATCACTACTTGCCTAAAATGCCTTACCAAAGCCCCCTGAACCTATGTTACAAGTCTAATAGTCCTTAAATGATCCAAATCCACTTTATCACCAAGCCAGAAGATGAGTATAGAGGAAAGCCTATGGTGTCAATTAGTATGCATGAATTTTAATTGTGAGAGTGAGAATGCTTCCTTAGTCCCTGATTTCTAAATGCTTCTTGAGTGAGTAAAAGGGACTTCTTTTCTGTAAGGGTAGTTGCACTACTTGATTAGCATATGCCCGTACCAGTGATTGTGGATGGTTGATGCTCCTTAGCTTATCATAGTTTGGTTGCCAGATTTATCGTTATGTTTTGTTATGCTCATAACTTTGCAATCTGATTTTGAAACTGATAATTGGGTACCTGGATTTAAGTGAAAGACGTATCTACCATTGGAATAACTACTATTGATTTCTCATTGTCTGTGTTGATTGAGTCGTCGCTTGAGGACAAGCAACAATTCTAAGTTGAGGGTGTTAATGTGCTGTCAAATTACAACACATTTGATGCCCAAAGCAAGGGATTTTGTGAGTTCATAATGCAACTTTTTATGGTTTTTATGTGTTTTTGTGTTGTTCTTGTAGAAAAATTAAGTTGGCATGATTTTCAAGAAAAGTTACAGATTTTGCTGAATCATAGAATATACAAGCTCACCTACAAGTTGTAGCCCAAGCTACGTAGGGTATGTCGTAGCAAGAAATAGAGACAAAAAATCAGAAATTTGCTAAGTAGAGGTCATCCTTACGAGGTCATCCTTACGTGGCCATCCTATGAGTCATAAGTTTCACTACGACTCATATGGGCGGACTCGTAGCAGGGATCAGAGAGCCAAAATATTGGACCAAAAACTAAAGGCCTAGACTATGAGAGTAGCATATGAGTCATAGCCTAAGCAATGACTCATACCAATTGAGTTCAAGAAGCCATGAACTTGATATGAGACCCCGATTATAACTCATATACCATCCTACGAGTCGTAACTGCGAGGCATACCCACTGCAGCTATCTTTTCTATGTAATTTTTAAGGTTATTTTGTAAACACAATATATAATTCAAGTTAGGGTTTTATTAGGAGACTTGAAACAGAGAAGAATTTATCATCTTTGAATATTTTCTCAAGAAAACTTTTAGATTTTTAGGTTATTATCTTTTTCTCTTGGAAAACTCAATTTTGGGGATTGTAAACCTTGCTTTGTGCTTATTATCAATCTATCAAGCTTGTAGTTTACAACTTGTTGTGTCTTCAAACTTCATTTCCTTAGGTAAAATTCTCAATCATGTCATTTATTTACATTTTTGCTTATTTTGCCTTAGCCATGAGTACGTAAGCACCCACAACATGGGGTTGTGGGAACTATGGGTATTTGACTTGAGATAACGTAGGTTTACTGCATTTCTACCATTGTGGTTTTGCATGTATTGTTTATTTTCCTTCAGTATGATTGTTGTTTGGTGGTGGCCAACACCAAACCTCGCTTACTATCATGATCCTGACCAGGTACTGATGTATAGGAAAAGGGAAGTAGATGACATAATTCAATTGATGTGTTCTCATCTAATCAACCAAATCTGATCAAGGGGAGGTTGACTGGGATAATAGGTAATGGTTAGTTGGCACGCCATGGTAGCCGACCAAGTACCATGGTGAAATACGACCTATACCTTCACTAGAGGGATGGAAGAACCTAAGTTAACGTCCTGCACAGGAATTTCCAATTGTAGTTATGTTACCTAGGGTAATCGAGTTGAGGAACCATAGGGAACACAATTCCCAAGTTCTCCCTAAAATTGAATGTTTTTCCATATTTTAGCATAGCTTTCATTTTATTTTATTTTTGAATCACAAACCACCCCCCTCCCCCATTTGGAGATTTTAATTATTGATACTCGAAATGATTAATAGTGAATTGTAGTAAAACCCTGTATTCCCTGTGTATTCGACCCTAATCTTTGGTTAGGTTAATTGCTAACAAGGACCGCTATGAACATCATCAACCTATTATAAGATTTAATGAGGGGTTTTGATATATATTAATTGAAGGTGTTGCAAGGTGTTGATTAGTGGTTTTACAATGGATTTTCTTGTGTGATTTCATCACTATATTTCATGGTTTTATACTAGAATTACACACCCTTTAAGTATTTGATAAAATGTCCAGATGTGGTCTCTTGAGGAGTTGAACATCCAAAGCATGAGATATGATATGAGTTACTATATGATTATGAAATGAGCTTATGTATATGACATACTCTATATAAAGTGTTGCATTAGAACATACCCAATCTAGGGGGATAAAAGCCCGTGGGGGTTTGTACTCATCAACCATGTAAGGGGTTTGTACTTCACCACTGTGGTGATAAGGTGTGATTATCGTCAACCATGTGAGGGGTTTGTGTGACACAACCACCAAGGGGTTTGTATCTTGAAAATCTAGCTTGGCCTCCTCTACATATTTGATTATCCTATATAAGCATTAGTTACTTAAGCACATTTTACGTAAGCATTGATCATATATTATGCATATTGCTTAATATTATGCATTTTGATTATGATGCCTATCTATTGTTGCAATGCATCCTACATAATTAGTACATTCAAATGTACTAACGCATACTCTTGCCTACATGATATCACTATGTAGGAATCGGAGCCCAAGTTGATATCCTTCTCCACGTGTCTAGTTCAGTGCTACTCAAGCTAGTTGGTGAGTCCTCCACTTCGGGGACCTTAGTCTATGCTCTCTTGTTATGTATTGAGACACTCTTCTTTATGCTCTATTTGACTATGACGGTGAGGCCGATTGCTTTGTCTTAGCCCCCGCTCTTATCTATGTAGTAGAGGTGGTTGTTGGACATATATGTATCTATTATATGAGTTTGACTCTTCTCTCTTGACTATGATATTGTGCAAGCTTTTCCATTAGCCCTTTTACCCCTATTCTTACTCTTTTATGTTGTTTTATATGCTTCCACAACCAATAATGTGTAATGACAAGTTAAGAGGCTTTTTTGAGGTTCCTTCGGGTTCAACATTCGCTGTGTCATGTCTAGGCGCTAGGCTTGGGTCATGACAATTATTTAGTTACATGAAATTATTGCTTCAGGACTAAGTATAATTGTTGTGTTCAGTTTATATTCCCATTTTGGTACCCCTTTGATGGGCTTAGAAAACGCAAATGCTAGAAATTTCACACCACGAAGGTCTTCAACATCCCATACAGTAATCCACGAGCCGTAGTTTCTCCTCGCAAGTTGAACCAGTAGCCTAGGGTTATTTAGATTCCATTAGACGAAACCTTCCATGGGTATGACTCATAGATAGGTTTCTTAAGGTGATGCCTATAAATGTTGAAGTCAGGAAGTACATTATGACTCAGTCTATGACTCATAGAATGTTCTATGAGCCATACCTGGTCTCATAGGTGCAATTCTAGTAACTCACTTTACTATACCCTGCCACCTACGAAGACCTACTACAGCCTATAAATGAGCCTTCGTAGGTTCTTTTGCTACTTCTTATGATAGTTTCTTATTTTTCATTCCAGTACTTGTGTGGCTAAATAATATGTTAAATGTGTGATTTTCAAGTACCTTTGTCCCAAACCCAGGAAGAGTGAGATTCAAGCCATGCAGCAGCGTTTGAGAGATAAGACCTTGGATGACCTAGGCATCTCTGAGGCTAGTGGATCTATCGAGGACCTTGGTGTCTAGCCCAATGTGCGCATCAAGCAACCATAGACATAGGTTACTATTAGACAGTCAGGGAAGCCCAAACTCAGGTCATCGTGGTCCACTCTCCCCATATGACGAATGAGGTGGTAGGGATAATGGTTCTGTATGGATGACCTCTTCTTGAGAGGGATCCAAGTCCGGATCTGGAGAGGAGTCAGATTTTGAGTCATCTTCAGCACCTTGAGCACCACCCTCACCTCCAGATGCACTATCTGACCGATGGTGCATGTGACCGAGATGACATATAATAGGATGAGCGGGGATGACAAGCCCACACCATTTTTTAGGAGCCCCAAATTATTACTTAAGGGCTAGTCATATATTGTCCCCAGACTACAGGACACCACTGCTTGACACAGACATCAGTGCCTAGTAGAACCATTGGGTATGTAGTCCCCATCGATGGTTCAAGCGTTTTTTGCATCATATGCTGCCACCATCCTAGAGTCGACCCCTAAGTGGAAGAGGCATCTCACTCAGCCTCAAATGACACACATGAGGATGAGGGGTGTATAAGTCAATATATCAGAGGTCGCTATTCGCTGTGTACTTTTTGGTCTCGAGTAGCAGGCCCTCAAGACCACAGCCGGGTTCAGCCAAAGGCTAGGGCAGACTGGGGACAAGGTCCTAATAAGAGTTCCAGCCAAAGAGGTTGTATTGATGTGATTAGTCGCTAATCATATTGCTGAGCAGGTCCAGGACCCTGAATGGGTATCTACTTCATCAGCGCCCATAGTGAGGACGTCCCTAAACATCACTGGTAAACTTTGATGGATTGTTGTTACATTATGGATCTGACCCACACATGTAGATAACACCTTCACACTGATATGTGCAATATTGGTTGCCATAATCTTAGTTGGCTATGACATTGATTAGGCTTTCTTAATTGTGAAGCAGATTTATAAGGTAGCCCTAAAGAGGTCTGCCACCATCCCATTCCCATTCTTTATATATCGTCTCTATATAGCAATGGGGGTGGAGATTCTTCACCATTTGTACACTCTGATTGAGGTTCAGAGGACATTGGTTACCAGCCTAATAAAGGCTGATGAGAATTTGGTGGCCCTTTAGCCAGCACCAAACCCTTATGTCCATGTTCCAGAGATGTTTCTCATAGCAACACCATCTGAGCCTCTATATTCTTCTACCCATGTTTCTCCCACTACTAAGAGGCCCCCCATAGATCGAGGCTGACAGTGAGGAGAGCCATTACCAATACTATATTACAACAGAGGTCATGGCCGCCTAGTCTCTGCTCGTTGGCATGGTATACATGTCAGCGGTGTCTATACAGGTCCTGTAATAGAGGCAGGCATGCACTGAGTCCCAATTGACTTATTCTCTACAGTAGATTCAAGCTTTGGTTCGCCAGGCTAACTCAGAGGTTGAGACGCATATGCGGAGGCACTGTGTGGCTACCATTTAGGAGAGACTTGCACTAGTACATAACTACATTGATGTATTTGAGAAATGTGTAGAGTAGAGCCTCAGTTTCGCCCATCCTGCCAACATGACAGGTCACACACCAAAGTCCCCTTATAGTGGACTGGCACCCGTTGTCGGTAAGGCTTGGGAGAACCAAACTGTATCTATGCGCTTTCTCTGCATATAATAAGGGATCTCTACACTTGACATTCCTTTAAAAAAATAAACAGTGATAATAAGCCAAAAGGGAATGCATATAGCTAGGCCATTGGAGCCACGATATTTAAAGTACGAGACATGACCACACTTTATTTTACATAGTCTACAAAGCCTCTAGATAAGAGAAAGTATCTAATAAGGGTAGGGGCAGGCCCCGCCTCAACTAATTGTACAATATAAACATATAAGCTCTAGAAGCACACAAAGCCCCAGAGCAACCTGGAGCTTGGTATCAGCAGCTGGATATCTTGTACTCCTACTTGGGAGATCTACTAGCACCTGTACCTGCAGCATGAAATGTTGGACCCCTATAAGGAACGTCAGTACAAGATAATGTACTGAATATGTAAGGCAAGATATACTCTATGTGAAGTAATAACTCAAATGAAACCATGCACTGTTGCAAGATTAAAGACCACCTTTGGCTATACTTTGGAATCATGTACTTTATGTTCTTTATATTACTTTACCTTTACTGTATAATCTGTGCACAACTATAATACAAATGACAACTGATCAGTTGTAAAACAGTTTCGGGATCGTCCTTAGCTAGGTTCTTCCTTAACACATCGGGCTACCACCCGTGATAGGATCGTCCCTGTCTAGATGATGTTTCCATCCCTCAGGCTACCACCTATCAATAAACAATATATCGGGATCGTCCCTGACTAGGTTCTTCCTTAACCCCTCAGGCTACCACCCGTGATAGGATCGTCCCTGGCTAGGTGATTCTTCCACCCCTCAGGCTACCACCCATTAATAAATAATATATTTTGTCTTTTAACTACCTTTGAGATGATTCTATTGGCAGTGAAAATATTGGAGCTATAGGATTATAGATGTAATATGTGACATGTAGATAATTATACCAGACAAATGACAAAAAAAAGAGTACGTTACATAAATAATGAAATGCGTATGAAATGGAACAACTCTTGAACTTTATTTCATAACAAGAACTCATATAACTTGGTATCCAAGCATGTATGCAGATTTGAAGGTGACTATGTATGGAATCATATGAACATGTAAAAAAGTGGAGACATTGTTAATAGTTGTGTAGGGGTTGGTGAGTTCCTTTCTGTGCCAAGGAAGGATTATATTTCATGCCAAGTAATACGAAATCAAGTAGCCTTACATACCTCGCTGTATGACCTTGTTATTACCTCAAGATAACCTTCCCTTCCTCCAAATATTTATCTACAACATAGTAGGTGATAAAAGTAGCATTAGCATTCAATAAATACATCTTGGCAGCCCAATCACAAAACAAAACAATATGTGGACAACAAGTGGGTATTTATAAACCCGAGCGTATTTCTTCAACCTTTCCACCTCTAATCGTATTTTCTAATACATATTCACATTTACACATCATATCCATCTTGTTTTAGTGCCATAATAGTCTTATAATAGCCCACAAAGCACAAGACATAACAATTCTACTCAATCCACAAATGGACAGCATAACGTTACCTCCCTTCGCTACATTTCGACGTCGACAATTCCAAACCTATTCCAACTCTAACCAAACTGTTCCAACAACATATATACATAAAACCAGCCTTGAAACAATCTCAAGATAGTAACAAGTCAGTCATTAAGGACGTGAGGCAATAACCTTCCATCCAACAGCCCACAAGTTCATACTAAGAACACAATTGCGATATCATGTAAGGACTCACTTTTGTGGACTGTAAAAGTGGTGAAGAAGCCTAGTCACATTATTATAAAACCAAATATTGTAAAATACATAAGTATTACTTCATAATACAGCCAACCAACAAGAGAAAAACCTCTTCCTTAATGAGAAAAGTGTACAAGAATCCTTGGGATACATGTTCTCCAAAATTTCCATCATATGTGTGATTAGCTTGTTTCTTTGGTTTTCATAAGCAAACCATACTAAGTGCATAAGTAGATTTGCTTACCTTGAAAGTGAAGGTTTAGAAATTCTTTAGGGATCCTTGTGAGGTTGTGAAGCTTGTCTTCACCCCTTTGAAAGAGAGCAAAGAATAACCAAGAAAGCAGATTTTTCTTGTCTAAGTTGAAATGAATTTAGCGTGCTGTTTTTATCACTTTGTAAAAGCTTTCTTAACCGACCTTCTCTAGTGCTTTTGACCACATATTAGAACATATTAATAGGCTGGTGATGAAACAGCTTGGCCCTCACAATTGGGCATAATTGGGTTCCAAAGTTGATGGGCTTGGGCTGCCTATTTTTCAACTTTCTCTTAGTTAGTTTTGGGCCCAAATGGTCAAGTGGATTGTGATGTCTTTGGGTCCTTTTTAATATACTTCTTGGGATGAAAATATAGTACATGTGTGATGCTAAAACAAGGGCCAAAGTTACAATCTTAACACAGACTTTATTCATAATCAGATTTGGACAAATTTGACGTCAGACTTCGTCTCCGTTTAGCTAGCAAATTTAAGCTAAGCAAGTAGGTGACTAACCTACTAGCTTCTTAAATCCTTTAGTCCCCTCAATTCTCTTACTTTATTTAAGGTTGTGATCTCCACAATTCAACACAAAACAAGTTTTTAAGCGTTAGACGCACATATAGCCAATTAATACGAGATTCCACCACTTTTGCTAATTGGGCGCTAATTTGACCAAACCATATCATTTTTTATTTGCATTATACTAGTATTGTAATATTTGGGGTGTTACATCCTCCCCCCTTAGGAATATTCGTCCTCGAATGTTAGCAAAATTGTATAGCTTAACCAAGTTTAAACCTTTACTTACACAAACTTTTGGCAACACATTAAATATTCAATCACACGTACCTATTAATGTCCCATTTCTGCATGTTTGAATTTCTCTTTAGCTTCAAATAAGTAAGGGTACTTTGATTTTATCGCGTCCTCGGCCTCCCATGTTATTTCTTCTGCTTGCTGGTTTCTCCAAAGTACTTTTATTGCAGCTATTCTTTATTCCTTAGCTTCTTAACTTGACGATCTATAATAGCAATAGGCACCTCTTCATATGTGAGATCTTTTGTAACCCGTACATCCTCAATAGGAGTAATATGATATGGATCACCTATAAATTTTTGAAGCATTGAGACGTGGAAAACTAGATGAACCATTGAAAGCTCTTGGGGTAGCTCTAGTTCATATGCAACTTGCCCGAACCTCTTAATAATCTGATATAGCCCTATGTAACGTGGGCTCAGTTTTCCTTTCTTACCAAATCTCATAACCCCTTTCATTAGAGACACCTTTGAAAATAACTAATCCCCTACTGAAAATTCCAATCCTCTCCTTTTAGCATCCACATATAATTTGTGATGGCTTTGGGATGTTTGTAGTTGCTACAATATCACCTTAACTTTTTCCATGGCTTGTTGTATTAAATCTGGCCCAAGCAAGGTGGTTTCACCCACTTCAAACCATCCAATTGGTGACTTACATTTCCTTCCATACAAAGCTTCATAAGGTGCCATCTTGATACTTGCATGGTAGCTATTATTATAGGCAAACTCGATAATTGGCAAATGGTCCACCCAAGTACCGTTAAAGTTCAATACACAAGCTCACAACATATCTTCAAGTGTCTTAATGGTGCATTCTGCTTGACCGTCTGTTTGGGGGTGGAATGTTTTGTGTCCCTAAAATCCTTTGGAAGGACTGCCAAAACTTTATAGTGAATTAAGCTCCTCGGTCAGACATAATGGAGATTGGGACTCCGTGTATCCTGACTATCTTTTTTAGGTATAGCTTGACATACTCTTCAGTTGTATAATCATTCCTTACTGGTAAGAAGTGTGCTGACTTTGTAAATCTTTCAACTACTACCCAAATAGAGTCAAACTTCTTAAATGAGTGAGGTAAACCTGTAACAAAATCCATATTGATCATATCCCACTTTTATGTTAGAAGTTCTATACACTGCATATAACCTTCTAGCTTTTGGTGATCTACTTTCACCTGTTGGAAATTTGGACATTGAGCCACAAATTCAGCAAGATCCTTTTTCATGCCTCCCCACCAAAACATTCCCTTCAGGTCATGGTACATCTTAGTTGATCCTAGGTAGATAGAATATCAGGAATGATGGGCTTATTCCATTATCCTCTTTCTTAATCCATTAAAATCAGGCACACATAATCTATTTTGGTAGTAAAGTACTCCAGTTTGTGAAAGGTCAAAGCCCTTTATCGTACCCTAACTCACTTTTTCCTTGAGCTATCATAGAACAGGATCCTCGAACTATTTTTCTTTCACCTCCATTACCAATGAAGACTCCGCAACATTTTGCACAATAACCTCTTCCTTTGGAGTTTCAAGAAGGCGAACTCCCAAATTGGCTAATTGATGTATATCCTTAGCCACTCCTTGACTTATCATAGTTGGATCACCAGTATTCATGATTGCCTTACGACTCAGAGCATCGACTACCACATTTGCCTTCCCTGGATGGTACAGTATATCAAAGTCATAATCCTTTATCAGCTCTAGCTATCTCTGTTGTCTTAAGTTTAGGTCTTTCTGTTGAAAGATGTACTGCAGGCTCTTATGATCAGTATATATGTCAACGTGAACCCCATGCAAATAGTGGCGCCATATTTTCAAAGCAAACACAACCTTTGCTAGCTCAAGATCATGTGTTGGATAGTTTTTCTCATGTGGTCGTAGTTGTCTAAAGGCATAAGAAATTACCCTACCATGCTATGTCAGTATACACCCTATGCCAGCTCCTGAACATCGCAATACACTGCATAACCCTCAGTGCCGTATAGAAGTACTAGCACAGGTGCAGAAGTTAGCTTATTTTTCAGCTCTTGAAAGCTCCTTTCGCACGCATCAGTCCATTAGAACTTGGTTGCCTTATATGTCAGCTTTGTTACAGGTGCAGAAATAGAAGAAAAGCCTTCAACAAACCTCTTGTAATAACCTGCCAAGCCTGGAAGCTCCAAACTTCTGTAGGTGTTGTTGGTCTTTACGAATCTTTCACAGCCTCTATCTTTTATGAATCAACACTTATTCCCTCATCGGACACAATGTGACCCAAGAATGTCACTGATTTTAGCTAAAAAAATTCACATTTAGAAAAGTTGTCATGCAATTGTCGTTCACGAGGAACCTGTAATACTTGTCGTAAGTGATTTGGATGGTCCTCTTCTGATTTTGAATATAGCAAAATGTCATTTATAAATAATTCAAAAACACATCCAAGAATGGCTTGAATACCATGTTCATCAGATCCATAAAAACCACTAGTGCATTCGTTAGCCCAAAGAACATAACAAGAAATTCAGAGTGACCATAGCGCATTCTGGAAGCAGTCTTAGGCATATCTTTCTCCTTCACCCTCACTTGGTGATAACCTCATCTCAAGTCAATTTTTGAAAAGCACTTGGCACCCTATAACTGATCAAATAAATCATCAATCTTAGGGAGGGGATATTTATTCTTAACTGTCACCATATTCAATTGCTGAGAGTCGATACATATTCTCAAGGTGCCATCCTTTTTGCATACAAATAACACTGGTGCACCCCAGAGGGACATACTAGGTCTTATGAAACCCTTATCCAGTAAGTCTTTTAGCTACTCTTTTGATTCCCGCAATTCTGCTGGGGCCATTCTATATGGAGGGATAGAAATAGGTTGAGTGCCTGGAAGTAAGTCAATACCAAAATCTATTTCCCGTTCAGGAGGTAAGCCTGGATGTTCTTCAGGGAGCACATCGAAAAATTCATTCACTACTGGAACTCACTAAAGAGTTGGTAATTCTTCCTTCATATCCCTCACTCTAGCTAGATGACATATATATCCCTTGGATATCATCTTTCTTGCCTTAAAATAAGAGATAACTCACCCTTTAGCGCCCAAACATTGCCTTCCCATCCAAGAAGTGACTCATTTGAAAAGTGGAAGTACACCCTCTTAGTTCGGCAATCCATAGTGGCATACAAGAAGCTAACCAATCTATACCCATTATAATATCAAATTCCACCATTTCTAACTCAATTAGGTCAGCCAATGTGTCATAATCACAAATAGTTACTATACAGTCATAATAAGCCCTTCTAGCCATAATAGACTCACCGGTTGGTGTGGACACTTCAAATGGTTTGCTCAATAATTTGGGTATTCTCTTAAGCTTTCTAGCAACTAGTGGATTGATGTATGATAGTGTAGAACCAGGTTCAATTAATGCATATACGTTATGTGAAAAGATGGATAATGTACCTATGACCACATCAAGCGAAGCTTCTAAATTTTGCTTACTCCCTAGATCATAAGTGCGATTCTAGACCCCTCTAGAGCTAGATACCCCTCTAACACCTCTACCATGGCCCATAGGTGCAACCCTACCTACTGGGGGAACTGAAGATGATGATGCAATAGCTGACCCAGCAGATCATGCTATATCACCGATACGTCTCCTCGGGCAATCTCTTTTCATGTGCCCTGGTGCACCATACCAATAAAAAACATCTGTCCCAACATGACATATACCCCGATAACTCCTTCCACACACTTTACCAGGCTTCCTGGGAGTCATTGGTTGGCCTGCCGAATAACCCATTATCCGGGCACCTTGTCCTTCACCTTGTGGGCCAAACTGATTACTTTGAGACACTTGAAATTACAGTGGAGCACTGACTGTAGAGTAGGAGGATGATGGCCTAGGCAGTTTATTAGGAAATTGAGGCCTAAGCTCACCTTGGGATGGTGTAAACAGCACTATAGATCTGGCTCTTTTGGCCTGCCCCCTTTCCAACTCTTGTGTCCTCCTCTACCTCTGATCCTCCAATTTTTGTGCAAAATCCTGCATTCTTGCTATGTCCATATCTTTGTTCAAGGAAGGAGTGGTACAGTCTCTGACCAGATACGTATCCAATCTATCCACATATCGATGAACTCTATCTGCCATGGTAGCAACTACATTAGGAGCATACTTGGACAGGTAATTAAATATTGAAGGCTATACTCCCTCACACTCATATTCCCTTAGTGGAGGTTTAGGAACTGATCTGCACAGGCCTCTCGGATCTCTAATGGAAAGTAATGGTCAAGAAATTCCTCTCTGAACTCTTCCCAGGTAGTTGGAGGTGCATCTATACCCTTATATTTCTTCCAAGATTTAACCACAATACAGCCACACCGTTCAACCTATATGTCGCTAACTCGAAAACTTCTATACCACTTACATGTATAATATTTAAAGTATGCTGAATCTGATCAATAAAGTCCTGGGCTTCTTCATTAGGATTTGAGCTAGTGAAGGCTGGGGAGTCTAAATTAAGAAAATCACGTATCCTTATACCAGTTGCCCTATTCGTACTATTTGTACCCATAACTGGACCTTCCTGCCTTTGACCTTTGCCAGCAACTATACAAGTCAATAGTTGGATTGTATTCCTTAGATCTTGCACGGTAGCATCAATAGGTGGTTCTGGAGGTATTTCACTACTCTTAGGTTCACCAAGAACTGGAGGAGTAGGAGATGTCTGTGACAGAGACTCCTCTTGAATCTCATCTCGTTGTCTCACCTGACTGGGTATACCAACCACCACTTCTAGTCCCTTCCATTTACCTTTGTTCTTCCTATTTCTGGCATACTTGCTATACAAAATAATTTAGGGGTTAGACACAATCCACCTATTATACTTAGCTCTATTGCATGATCTAAAGAATAAAAAGAAAGTAACAACCATATGGCCTCCTGCTTATAAATGTGATGCACAACATATCAATAAATAAGACTCTACATACACACGACTTTGTAGACTCCCTAGGATGACCCACTCTGACACCACTTCTGTCACACCCCAAAGTACCGTTAGGGTAGACTGGCACCCGTTGTCGGTAAGGCTCAGGAGAGCCAAATTGTATCTATGTGCTTTCTATACATGTTATAAGGGATCTCTACATTTGACATGCCTTTAAGAAAATAAACACTGATAACAAGCAAAAAGGGAATCATATGGCTAGGCCGTTGGGGCAACAGTGTTTAAAGTACGAGACATAACCACACTATAATTTACATAGTCTACAAAGCCTCTAGATAAGAGAAAGTATCTGACAAGGGTTAGGACAAGCCCTGCCTCAACTAACTATACAATATAAACATATAAGCTCTAGACACCCACAAAGCCCGGAGCAACCTGGAGCTTGGTATTAGCAGCAGGATATCCTGTACTCCTATTTGGTAGATCTACTAGCACCTGTACCTACAACATGAAATGCAGGTCCCCTGTAAGGGACGTCTATACAAGATAATGTACTAAATATGTAAGGCAAGATATACTCTATGTGAAGTAATAACTCAAATGAAACTATGCGCTGTTGCAAGATTAGAGACCACCTTTGGCTATACTTTGGAATAATGTACTTTATGTTCTTTATATTACTTTATGTTTACTGTATAATCTATGCACAGTTGTAATACAAATGACCAACTGATTAGTGGTAAAACTGTATCAGGATCATCCCTGGCTAGGTTATTCCTTAACCCCTTGGGCTACCACCCATGATAGGATCGTCCCTGGCTAGGTGATGCTTTCACCGCTCGGGCTACCACCTATCAATAAACTATATATCAGGATCTTCCCTAGCTAGGTTCTTCCTTAACCCCTCGGTCTACCACCGGTGATATGACTCTCCCAGGCTAGGTGATTCTTTCACCCCTCGGGCTACCACCAATCAATAAACAATATACTTTATCATTCAATTACCTTTGAGATGATTCTTTTGGTGGTAACAATATTAGAGATGTAGGATTGTAGATGTAATATGTGACATGTAGAAAATCATACAATAAAATATGACAATGAAAAGGGTACGTTACATAAATAATGAAATGCGTATGAAATGGAACAACTCGTGAACTTTAATTCATAACAAGAACTCATGTAACTTGGTATCCAAGAATGTATGTAGATTTGAAAGTGACTATATATAGAATCATATAAACATGTAAAAGAGTGGAGACATGGTTAGTAGTTGTGTCGGAGTTGGTGAGTGCCTTTATGTACCAAGGAAGTATCTATGTTTCATCCCAAGTAATACGAAATCAAGTAGCCTTACATACCTCGTTGTATGACCTTGCTATTACCTCAAAATAATCTTCCCTTCCTCCAAATAATATAGTAGGTGATAAAACTAGCATTAGCAGCTAATAGACACACCTTGGTAGCCCAATCACATAACAAAACAATACACAGATAGCAAGTAGGTATTTATAAACCCGAGCGTGTTCCTTCAACCTTTCCGCCTCTAATCATATTTTCTAATACATATTTGCATGTACACATCATGTACAGCCTGGTTCAGTGCTAGAATAGTCTTACAATAGCCCATAAAGTACAACACATAACAATTCTACACAATCTACAAATGGACAGCATAACATTACCTCCCTTAGCTACATTTCGACATCGACAATTCCAAACCTATTCCAACTCTAACCAAACTGTTCCAACAATATCTATACATAATACCAGCCTTGAAATAGTCTCAGGACAGTAAGAAATTAGTAATTAAGGACTTGAGGCAATATCCTTCCATCCAACAGCCCACAAGTTCATACTAAGAACACAATTGCGATATCATATAAGGACTCACTTTTGTGGACTGTAAAAGTGGTGAAGCAACCTTGTTACATTACTATAAAACCAAACTTTGTTAAATATATAAGTATTACTTCATAATAAAACCAACCAATAAGATAAAAACCTCTTCATTAACAAGAAAAGTGTACAGGAATCCTTGGGATACATGCTGTCCAAAATTTCCAGGCATATGTGTGATTAGCTTGTTTCTTTGGTTTTCATAAACAAACCATACTAAGTGCATAAGTATATTTCCTTTCCTTTAAACTAAAGTCTTAGAGATTATTTAGGGATCCTTGTAAGGTTGTGAAGCTTGTCTTTCACCCCTTTGAAAGAGAGCAAAGTATAACCAAGAAAGCAGATTTTTCTTGTCTAAGTTGCAATGAATTTAGTGTGCTATTTTTATCCCTTTTTAAAAGCTTTCTTAGCTGAAATTATCTAGTAATTTTGACGGCATATTAGTACATATTAATAGGCTAGTGATGCAGCAGATTGACCCTCACAATTGGGCCTAATTGGGTTCCAAAGTTCATGGGCTTGGGTTGCCTATTTCTCAACTTTCTCTTAGTTAGTTTTGGGCCCAAATGGTCAAGTGGATTGTGATGTCTCTGGGCCTTTTTTAATATCCTTCTTTGGCTGAAAATATAGTACATGTGTGATGCTAAAACAAGGGACAAAGTTACACTCTTAACACGAACTTTATTCATAGTTGGACTTGGACAAATTCGACGTCGGGCCTCGTCTCTGTTTAGCTAGCAAATTTAAGCTAAGCAAGTAGGTGACTCACCTGCTAGCTTCTTAAGTCCTACATGTACCTTAATTCTCTCACTTTTTTAAGGCCATGATCTCCACAATTTGACACAAAACAAGTATGCACTTAACCCTCTTAAATGTTAGACACACATATATCCCATTAACACCAGATTCCACCACTTTTACAAATTGGGAGATAATTTGACCAAACCATATCATGTTTCATTTGCATTCAACTAGCATTGTGATATGTGGGGTGTTACATGACATCTATTCGGACGGAGATCCAGTCACTCCGATTTGAGATGAGGGCAACAATATCACACCAATTAAGCTTCCGCTTTCTAATTCTTGTAAGGTGGTCCTTGATGTGTTCAGCCTTGACGAGACACCACTCCACTCCCTCAGGAAGCAGTTTGCACCGATGATCAGTTCCATATGTGTGAGAGCTTTCTTTGATTAATTCTTATGTTGTGTTTCAATTCAGAACTTGCCCTGTTATTCTGACCTAGATTGCAAGTTAGTTGGTTAGGAAAGGATCATAGGCCATTTTTCATACTAGTCCACTTAGCCTAACTGAACAACCAAATGTTTAATGTATCCCTTAATCTCAATGTTTGAGCTTTTATGTACCCTTTTCTGTGTAAAAACCTAACCTAGCCTTGTCGAATGTGATATCTTGAAATTGGCCCAGGTCTTTCCGTGAATGTTGTGCACCTTGACTAAGGCAAAAAACTTATATTGAGGTGGATACCGAAAGTGTCACTGGTTCCTAAGATGGATATTGTGCACCTCAACTCGGGCCAAAAGCCTAACTTGAGGGTGGCTAGTGTAACAGTAATCACACTAAATAGGGTGGAAGCTAGTGATACATGAAAAAGAGAGGGAAATGTGATATGGATGCAAGAAAAATTAATAGATGCCTAAAAAAATGAGCTATAAATAAAAAGAATGTGAAAGTAGAAGGTAATGAGCTAAAAATGAGAGTTAGGCACCTAGAAAAACTTGAAATAGGAAAAAGGGTGAACGAGTGGAAAAATGAAAATGTTGGTAGGCAAAAGGTGTAGAATAACATAGTACCAAGGAGGGACATTAGAAATTATGTTCCCAAAACATCATACCAAAGCTCCCTGAGCCTATGTTACAAGCCAAAAAAGTCCTATAGTGATCTTAGTCCAAGTAGTCGAAGGTCATAGTTGTGAGTATGGAGGAAAACATATGGTTTTGAGCACGGTGTTCAAATATCATCTGTGAGCGTGAGTGATTTATTTTACTCTCAAGCATCAAATTTGAAAATACTATAATGAGTGAGTTATGGGGCTTCTAATTGTGAGGGAACTTGTATTACACTGTTGATTGTAGGCTATTTCAATGATTGTTGCTTATCTGTGGTTACCTTGCTTTTCATAGTTGCATTGTCATATGTATTAATCTGTATTGGTTTATTTGATGACTTTATTATATGCATTAATGAGTAATTGTGGGTAACTATGCTTGAAGTGGAGGTCTGTGTGTTACTATACTGCTTATGTAGACTGAGTCTTATGCTTGAGTACAAGTAGCAATTGTAAGTTAAGGGTATTGATATACTATCAAAATACAACACTTTTTGATGCTTCAAACTTGGAATTTTATGTGTTAGCAAAGGAATGTTAGAGGGTTTGATGTGTTTTTATGTTTATTTTTCAAGATTATAGGATTTGGCATGATTTTGAGCAAAGTGTTGTAGATGCTGTGAAGTATGAAGAACTCTACAGGCTGTGGAAATTTCCACTACCTGTAGAGTGGTTTCATAGTTAAGATCCAATGAAAGGCTATTTTCTGAAGTTGCATCCATGAACTACCAGAAAAGTCATGGATTAGGTTTTATCCCTTGAAGATCAGAACTAAAGGAGTTTATGGAAAGCTGTCAGACAAAACACTATATGAGACATAAGTCCGAATACGACCTGTAGAAAGGTCTTGTAGAATTGATGTCCAGTTTTGAAGAATAACGATTACAAAGCACCAGTACGGGCCATAAAACTTTGTATGGCCTATAACCTCATTTGTAATGCCTACCAAATCTAGTTCCTACTTTGTTTTGGACTAGTATTTTAGTAACTATAAATAGGTTTGTCAGTTTATTTTAGACTAAGAACAAAGAAAAGAGTATAGAGAGACACACGCGACACTTGGAAAATAACTTTGTGATATTTAGCAATGCTTTGTGATTTTAGTGAAGAATTCGGGATTCTTGGTTCTTAGCTTTGTCATTGTAAGTGATTAATTATATTATTCTATATCATGATTCATGCATCTACCATGATTATGCATAGCTAAATCCACAACAAGGAAGGTAGGACTATAAAGAAATAACAAGATAAAACTGAATAATCCGTAATTCTTAGAAAATGTGCATGCATGTATTAATTAATTTTCTTCATTTTTTGATAGCATTTTAACATGGGCCAATGTTAGAACTCGCCTAGTTGTTATTGATTGGATCAAGGTAGTAATCAATGTGAAAGAGATTAATTAACAAGATTCAATTGATTTCTTCTCATCTAATCAACCAAACTATATTAAGGGGAGGTTGCACTGGAACAATGTATAAAGGTTAGTAATATCACACAGCGGGGATGGATCAAATCACGTAATAAAATACACTAGATAAAATTATGATTATCTGGTAATACCAAGTTAGGAAATCATGGGGATTACAATATCCTATTTACTCTTCTCACTGGTTCCCCAACACTTTTTCTAGTTTAGGTTTACCTTGTACAAATTACAATATCTCCTTTTCAGGAGATATGTAGGTTAATTCACTCGACATGCTTGCAATTACTTTGAATCAATCATATTTCCTATGGGATTTCACTCTAACCTTTGTCAGGTTATATATCTTGACAAAGATCGCTTAAACCATCAAAAAGGAGGTGTAACTTGGGTGACATCAGCCATGAAATGCATTAGGCGTCATGTCTTGGCATGTGGGTTACCCTACACTTGGAAACCTTTTTCCTTTCTGAAGTTCTATGTTTAAGAACTAACCATACGGGCAATACACCAACATACATGCAGTGAATGGCATCATAAACGAAGTCCTCAGCCTTTTTTTTGGCCAAATTTTCTACAGTCAAGGCTCCTAAAGTGGGAGTCATTATAATATCTGCCTCTTGAGGCATTCGTCCCAAAATGTACTTAAAGGTAGGCACTAAAGAGTAACCTAGTTGCTAATAAACCAATATGCATGCAAACACCACAAACATCATGAGGAGCTAAAATGCATGGAACTTGAGGTTTTGGAAGAATTTTCTTATTACATTAGGCTTGAGTAAATTTGAATTGATGTGGATACCGTATCATTATATCTGCTTCCGCTTCCCATTAGCACACTCGACTTGTTGGTTCTTTCAAAGCACCTTGATGGATGCAACTTCCTTGTTCCTTAGCTTCTTCACTTGTCAGTCTAGGAGTTCAAACGGTACTTCTTCACAACTCAGTTCCTCTACAATATTCCCATCATGCAAAGAAACTATGGAACTTGGGTCACCAATGAATTTCCTCAACATCAATATATGGAAAAGTAGATGAATCAAGTGCAACTTGTTGAGTAAATCTAGCTTATATGATACTTTCTCCACTCTCCTCACCACCTTGTAATGTCCCACATATCTAGGCCTCAATTATCCTTGATTACTGAACAAGATAACACCTTTCATTAGAGATACCTTCAAATAGACCCAATTACCAACTTGGAACTCAAGTTCCCTTCTTTTCACATCCGAGTAGGACTTTTGTTGGCTTTGGGCTATTTGCAATTTATCCCTTATGCTTTTAATATTCTCCATAATAATTGTCACCAAATTCAGTCCTATTAATGCCACCACATCAGCTTTGAATCACCCAATGGGCAAACTACATCGTTTACCATGCAACGCTTCAAACGGTGTCATCCCAATACATGCATGAAAGCTATTGTTGTCGAAAAACATGATAAGTGGCAAATGTTCATCCCAACTTCCCTTGAATTCCAACAAGCAATCTCTAAATATATCTTCCAAAGTATAAATAGTCCTTTTGGCTAGCCATTCACTTTGAAGTTGAAAAGTTGTACAAAACTTCACTCTAGTGCCAATTTATCTTGTGAAGGACTTTCATAAGTGAGAAGTGAATTGATCTCCATGAACTGATATCATAGATAAGGAAATTCCATGCAACCTCATGAACTCTCGTATATATATATGGGCATAGTCCTTAGCACTGAATATAGTTTTGACCTGCAAAAAAGGAGTTGACTTAGTCATGCGGTCAACTATAACTCATGTGGAGTCAAAGAGCTTTTTGGTCCTTGGCAACCTAAATATAAAGTCGACATTTATCTCATCCCACTTCCAAGTAGTAATATCAATGTCTTGGGCTAGGCCACATGGCCCTTAATAATTAGTGCATTTGGACATAAATTGAACAATGTCCTTCTTCATCCCATTCCACTAATAAATCTCCCTCAAGTCTTATACATTTTGGTAATATTGGGATGAATGGATTATGAAGAGTTATGGGTTTCTTGCATGATCAACTTCTTTTTCTCGTCATCATTGGGTACATATGACCTTCCTTGATATATGAGTACACCATCTCCCCCTTGTGAGAAGACCTCTACCTTTCCATCTTTCACCCAAGTTTTCAAATCAACCAAAGTGGGATTAAGATCTTGTTTGTCCCTAACCTTATCAACCAAAGAAAATGTTGACCCACGAGAAATCATTGCACCACTATTTTCGAATTCACATAATCTTACTCCCAAACTTGCCAACTAATAAACATTTTTAACTAGCTCCCTCTTTCCATTATCTTCTATATGGGACACACTACCCACAGAAATCCTATTAGGGTCATCAGCTGCCACATTGGCTTTCCCCGATGGTACTTCACACTCATATCATAATCCTTGAGTAACTCTAGCAACCTCTACTGCCTCAAATTGATCCTTATGGGTAACATATGTAAGTGACTCTTGTGCTCAATGAAAACATCCACGTGGACTCTATACAAGTAATATCACCAAATCATCAAAACACCACCATAGTGAGCTCAAGTTCATGAGTAGGGTAATTCTTCTCATGCACTTTCAACTGCCTTGAAGCATACGTAATCACTTTACCATTTTGCATTACCACGCAATCCAACCCAATAACTTGATGGATCACAATAAATGACAAACTCATCATTCCCTTTTGGCAATGTCAATATGGGGGCTGAAGTCAACTAATCCTTCAAGGTTTGGAAACTCCTCTCGCATTCATCCGTCCACACAAACTTATCCTTGTTTTGAGTAAGATTAGTAAGGGGAGATGGAATTATGGAGAAGTCTTGCACAAGCTGTCTATAGTAACCAGCTAGACCCAAGATACTCCATATATCAATGGGAGTCAATGGCCTTGGCTAGCTTCCTACCACTTCTGTTTGTTTAGGATAAACTTTTATGCCCTCTCTAGATACCACGTGCCCAAGGTAGGCTTTGCATCTAGTCAAAACTCTCGCATGTTAAACTTTGCATAGACTGTTTGTTCTCTCAGGTATGCAATACTATCCTCAAGTGCTCTATGTACTCTTGCTCACCACAGGGATAGATAAGGATATCATCGATAAGAACAACAACGAACATGTCGAGGTAAGGCTTGAACATCCTATTCATGAAGTTTATAAATATCACTGTTGCGTTAGTGAGGCCAAAAGACAGCATCACAAATTTGAAATGACCATACCTAGTCTAGAAAGCCAACTTAGGGATGTCATTTTCTCTCACCCTCAGTTGGTGATAATCAGATTTCAAGTCAATCTTGGAGAAATTAGTGGCCCTTTGCCATTAATCAAAAAAATCATCTATCCTCGGGGGAGGATACTTCTTCTTGATGGTGACTTTATGAAGTTGTCGGTAATCAATACACATACGAAGTGACCCATCCTTTTTTCTTACAAAGAACAATGGGGTACCCCATGAAGATCGACTAGGTCAAATGAGACCCTTTTGCAACAAATCCCTTAGTTGCTCCTTCAACTCTTTCAATTTTATAGGAGTCATTCTATAAGGAAGTGTTGAGATAGGTTGGGTATCGAGCAAAAGATCTATAGCGAAGTCTATATCCTTCTTGGGAGGGACACCCAGAAACTTATCTAAGAAGATATCAGGGAAGTCACTTACAACAGGAATCAACTCAAGAGAAGGAACTTTGGAAAAGACATCTTTGGACCTTAACAAGTGGTCGATACACCCCTAGAAAATCATCTTGTGGGCCTTAATAAAAGAAATGAATCAACCCCTACATGAAGAGTCACTACCTTCCCATTCAAGAACTAGCTCATTAGAAAATTGGAGTCTGACCCTATGAGTTCTACAATCAATGGAGGAATAGGAATCATGCAACTAATCAATCCCGAAAATTACATCGAAGACTGCCATAGAGATCTCAACTAAATCATATGGGATCACTTTATAAAGGAAAAAAAGATGGGACAACCCCTATAGAATCTTCTAACTATAATAGACTTACCTATGGGGTTACTCATTCTATAAGGCTAATGGAGGACTATAGGACATGCATAAAACCTATATGCAAAGAATAGGGTTACAAAAGAAAAGTTTGCTCTCGGATCTAAAGATGCATATGTATCAGAATCATAAACTTGTCACACGCCGTTGACCATATCTGGGGCTTTTGCAACCTCTTGATGATCGTGAAGGGTACAATACTGGTTTGCCCTTAGGGCACCTTAAGTTGGAACACTCTATCCCTGGGGTCTTGTGCTTCTAGGATACGTAACACTTAGCATGATGGCTGGGCTTTCCACATGTAAATAAAGCATTGGACGTAGCTAAGCATTCCCCTTTATGGAATCTTCCACAGTTGGGACAATTTGGACTGTGGGGCTTTAGGGTAACACCTTTGTCCTTTCGTGGAGGAGAAGTGTTGGCGGACTATTGCCTTAGGCTGCCTTGAGATATGTAGCCACCACTCCTTTGGTGAGAATAGTTCCCACCATCCACAAGAGCCCGCTTGCACTCCCTTGCCCTTTCTCGGAGCTTCTCTTCTTCAATTTGTTCAGCATTAGTCAATAGGAGGGAATATATCTATCTCCTTGACTAACATTGTTTCCTTGCATTCTTTGGAGACCAAGTCGGAGACACCCGAAATGAATTTGCCCATTCAACTGCTCAGATTTGCAACCATGAATGGAGCATACTTGGATAATTTGGTGAACTTGAGAACATAGTCCCTCACACTCATGCTTCTTTGCTTCAAAGTGTTGAATTCTTCAACCTTTGCCTCCCTAAGCTCGACGGGGAAGCACTGGTCTAGGGAAGAGCACTTGAACTCCTAGGCAAGTTTGACAAAAAAAAAAGAACAAAGAAAAGAAATTAGAATTAAGGGGACCCGCTTCTTGACCTCTCTTATCGGTGCACTGCAACAAATGATAGTGACTCATTTAAGTTGGTAAACCATCAACTTGGCTTTGTCCTTTGATGGAAAATTCATCACTGCCACAACCTGGTAGGCCTCTTAAAAAATTCCATAGGGTACTCATCCGTCATTGATCTTTGAAATTTCGGCGGGTTCATTCGTATAAAGTCATGGACTCTGGCAGCTGGGTTGGCACTTGAGGAGGTACAAATAACTCCTTGTCAGCTTGGTGCACCAATCCAGGGCCAACACCGTGAAAGCGGCTCTGAACTCCGCGTTAGACACTCTCTCATTTTGTTGGAGTGGAGGGACTTGTTGGTCTGAAGAGCCTCGTTGGTGGGAAGCTATTCGTGGAAGCATAATCTAGAAAGAAATAAAATCTCCTCGTTAGTTAGTAGAAATCCTTTTATAACTCTAAAGCAAAACATTGATTAAGAAAGAAGGAAAGATTTTCCTAAACCATCTAATAGCCTCTTATTCGAGATAGAAGCGTGCTTCAAAACCTTGAATGAGACTCTATGCTACGGTGTGTGCATGGACATCCAAAAAGTATTTTAAAACCTCAAGCTCTAATACAAAGTTTTTAATTCTTGACAAGGGTCCTAGTCAACATACAATGAATGAGATACCCGAAGGCACCTCATCCAAGCCATCAAAGCATCTCAAGGATTCATATGCAATAACTAGAAACATATTGCGGAAAATCATACGGGATAGGGACTATGGGCCATTTTTTGCAATGAAGCTACTTTTAAAAAGCAGGAAACTTAGAAGATGTCATTTTTCCATAAGTATACCACTAATACATATGAACAAAACTGATAAAGTCAGTTTTCATCAAACAAAAAGAACATCAAAAATAGACAACGTAGAAAGTAAATGCCTTTGAAAGGCCATAAATAAATTGTCTGGAAATAAAAATACATAGAGAGTGGAAAGTAGGTGGAGTTCAACTAAGAGCTCACCACAACAAAAGTGGATCTCTAATGCCACCTGCTAGCCACAAGATGATGAAGGAGTACCTTTCCCTAAATGGCTAAATCATGCCGGCAAATGTGAGTTGGTACATTGGAATTACTAAGTATGTAAGATGCAATGTATGAATGAAATTGTAATGCCATCACAGTACACATAGAATATGTATATACATAAGAGTAAAGAGTCATGATATAAGCTTAAACATGCACAAGGAATATGGCGTATATAATGCGAGACAATGCATCAGAAGAATAAACAATGAATTCATCATAAGATCATTTAAACTTGTGGGAATGGACCATAACTGACAGTAAGACCATTTGAGCTAGTACATGGAATCTAATGAACTCTTTCTATTGGCAAAATGACAATGCACTCCATCCACTAGGAAAAGGGGAATCTACTTGCCAAGGTAGATGTTTGAAACTTTGTAACTTTGCAATAACATCTTTCATTACTTTTAGACCTAGTGGATCCACAAGCCAAGCCTATAAGGCTCCTATGGTGGAACATAGTTAAGGACATTGAGATTTAGCTTCAAGGGATTATGCCTCAACTAATGGGATGAGTCCCTACCTCTAGTCCTCTCGATGCTAAGTGATTTGATGTTCACGCTCCAATAAGAAAGCGGTCGCTATCAGTAATTAACCTAACCAAAGTTTAGGGTTGAATCCATAGGGAATATATCATGCCCGAAGTCTCATTAAGACGGACTGGCACCCATTGCCAATAAGGCCTGGTAGAACCGACTTGTATCTATGCGTTCTCTATACATTTTATAAGGGATTTCTATATACAACATGCCTTTAAGAAAGTAAACAGTAATAACATACCAAAAGGAAATGCATATGGCTAGGTCGTTGGGGTTATGGTGTTCAGAGTACAAGACATAAACACACTTTAATTTACATAGTCTTCAAAGCCTCTAGATAAGGAAACGTATCTAATAAGGGTCAGGACAGGCTCTGCCTTGACTAATTATATAATACAAAAATATAAGCTCTAGACACACAAAGCTCCGAAGCAACCAGGAGCTTGGTAACAATAGCTGGATATCCTGTACTTCTACTGGGGAGATCTACTAGCACCTGTACTTGCAGCATGAAATGCAGGTCCCCCATAAGGGATGTCTGTATAAGATAATGTACTGAATATATAAGGCAGGAAATACTATATATGAAGTAACAACTCAACTGAAACTATGCATTGGTGTAGGATAAAAGACCA
Source organism: Solanum ossicruentum (assembly GCA_025774065.1). Classification (NCBI taxonomy): domain Eukaryota; kingdom Viridiplantae; phylum Streptophyta; class Magnoliopsida; order Solanales; family Solanaceae; genus Solanum; species Solanum ossicruentum. The sequence goes on along the minus strand of JAOTQR010139746.1, from coordinate 2,184 downwards.
CCCCTTAGTTATACTGTGGGATCATGTACTTTATGTTCTCTTTATTACTTTACCTTTACTGTATAATATGTGCACAACATATAATGCAAATGACTAGCTGATCAGTGGTAAATCTATATCGGGATCGGCCTTGGCTAGGCTTTTCCTTTAACCCCTTGGGATACCCCACGTGATAGGATCGACCCTGGTTAGGTGATTCTTCCACCCCTTGGGTTACTACCCATCAATAAGCAATATACTTTACTTTATCTTTCATTTACCTTTGATATGATTCTTTTGGTGGTCGTAATATTGGAGCTGTAGGACTGTAGGTACAACAAATGACACGTAAATAATCACAAAAGAAAACACCATATTGAAAGGAGTAAGTTACACAAATAATGAAATGCATATGAGATGAAGCAACTCATGAACTTTATTTTGCAACAAGAACCCATGTAACTTGGTATCCACGTGCGTATGTAGATTTGAAGGTGACTATCTATGGGAGCATATGAACATATGCAAGAGTGGAGATACAGTTAGTAGTTGTGTCACAGTTGGTAAGTGCTTTTATGTACCAAGGAAGAATCTAGATTTCATGCCAAGTAATATAAAATCGAAGCAACCTGGGCTTGTATATGTCTAGATCTTACATATACAAACCCCGAAGCAACCTGGAGCTTGGTGACAATAGCTAAATATCCTGTATTCCTACTGGGGAGATCTACTAGCACCTGTACCTGCAGCATGAAATGCAGGTCCCCCATAAGGGACGTCAGTACGAGATAATGTACTAAGTATGTAAGGTAGGATATACTGTATATCAAGTAACAACTCAAATGAAACTGTACACTGGTGTAGCATAAGAGACCACCTTTAATTGTATTGTAGGATCATATACTTTATGTTCTTTATATTACTGTATCTTTACTGTAAAATCTATGCGCAACTGTAATACAAATGACCAACTGATCAGTGGTGAAACTATATCAGGTTCATCCCTGGCTAGGTTATACTCAACCCCACGGGCTACCCCCCATTGATAGGATCGTCCTTGGCTAGGTGCTATCTCCACCCCTTGGGCAACCACTTATCAAAAATGGTATACTTTATATTTCAATTACCTTCGAGATGATTGTTTTGGGTGGCCATAATATTGGAGATGTAGGACCGTATATGTAGCATGTGACATGTGGATAATCACACAAGAAAATATGACAATGAAAAGAGTACATTACACAAATAATGGAATAAGTATGAAATGGAACAACTCATGAACTTTATTTTGGACCAGGAACTCATGTAACTTGGTGTCAAAGCATGTATGCTAGTTTGAAGGTGACAATGTATGGAATCATATGAACATGTAAAAGAGTGGAGATATCGTTAATAGTTGTGTAGGAGTTGGCAAATGCCTTTATGTACCTAGGAGAAATCTATGCTTCATGCCAAGTGATACGAAATCAAGTAACCTTATATACCTTGTTGTTTGACCTTGCTACTACCTCAAGATAACCTTCCCTTCCTCCAAATACTTATCTACAATATAGTAAGGGATAAAACTAGTATTGGCAGCCAATAGATACACTTTGGCGGCCCAATTACATAACAAAACACCACACAGGCAACAAGCAGGTGTTTATAAACCCAAGCATATTCCTTTAACCTTTCTGCCCCTAATCGTAATTTCACACATACACATCATTACCAGCCTATTTTAACGCCATAAAAGCCTTACAACAGCCCCTAAAGCACAACACATCACAATTCCACACAATCTAAAAACGGACAGCATAACGTTACCTTCCTTCGCCATATTGATAACTCCAAACCTATTCCAACTCTAACCAAACTGTTTCAGTAACATTTACACATATAAACAGATCTAAATAAGTCATATAACATCACTCAAGAAGTCATGAAGGACATGAGGCAATATCCTTCTATCCAACAGTCCACAAATTCCAATCAACATGACGCTTAAGATACACGATAAAACGCACTTGTTAAATGAAACCAAAATCAGGGAAGCAAACTTAGGGTGATGTTTATAACTCAAACCATGTTGATAACACCATGATCTATTCATAATACAACTTAAAAACCATAGAGCAATCCCCAAAACAAAAGGAAAAGGTGCAGCAACTTTCTGCACAGAATCTGTCCAACAATTTCAGCAAGCGTAACTAGCATCTATTTCTT
>JAOTQR010139735.1:0-20769 GCA_025774065.1 Solanum ossicruentum | reverse complement strand
TAATAATAATAATAATAATAATAATAATAATAATAATAATAATAATAATGATAATAATAATAATAATAATAAGAGAAACAAACCAGGGAAGGTCTAAATATACATAAATACAAAAGAGTCCGTCCCACAACCTAGAAGTTACAAGTACAGAGCTACTAAAAGAGTACAAGTCTTGAAAGTGGAAAAAAATATATAAATATACGTACAATAATGGGCTTGGCTCAAATAAAAAAATGAGCCACAAAAATATATATAAAAGCAGACGACAGTGATCAAGACATTATTTTTACCATCGCCTCTAAATGCTAGTTGCTACTGGCTTGAATGATGGTGGTTATAGCTAGTGCTTAGTACTGTATCACAAAATAGATGAAGACTATAGTATGAGGTATGAATGAAAGGTACCCAGTTATAATCAAGAGGGGGCAAATTGAAATTTTCCTTAGTTGACCACTCTTGATGACATTCAACTATGTTGCAAGTGATCTTCACAGATAGAGGGTGTAATAAAATTTCAGTAATAATAAAGAAGACTGAGAATTTATACTGGTTCGGAATACTAATGAGGTACTTACCTTCCCTCCCCTTGGGTCACAAGGGTTTACTTTAGAGCTCAAAGTGAGGAGATGATTACAGGCTAAGTATTTCACTTAAACTTCTTTGATACTCAGATTAGACCTTTAATAAACTCTCTGCTTGTACAACTAGTATAGAATATTTTCTTTCTATTCTTTGTACAACTGTTCACTTAGAGAGCACAATGTTTTATAGAAATATGAAAGACAATACTTAAGCTAGTTCTTCAGCAAATGTTCTCTAAATTTCATGCAGAAAAAGAGAGGTTGCATATATCATTCAAAGAGGTAGTCATTTGAGCTTTTTTTGGACCGAAGGGAATTTCCTCCAATCAAGGATTTGTTTGATTTCCTTGATTGAAAATATTTACAAGGTAGACTAGATATACTGCCTTGTGCGCTTGCTAACTTGATTCTCTTCCTTGATCATTGGCCTTTTTCTTTTTTTCCTTTGGCAGATGATCTTTTTCCTTTCTAGAGTTATTGATTTTCTTCCTTGATTTTTGAGGAAAATCTTAGCCATTTCTCTTTGCGGTTGCTGAGTCTTGATTTGTGGAATCTTCTTATCCTTTGTGGATTTGTGTGGTTGTTAATAATTACCTTTTCCTTTTTTAGTGTTCCTGCAAGTTGAATCCTCAAAATCATTAGGTGCTAACAAGCTTCTACTTTTTGATGATGACATTTTTAACTATGAGATAGGTTTCAAGTGAATTCCCTATTTAAAGAGTTAACTAGGAGTTGACTACTCCCCTATTTTTGGACTCCTCCTAGTCGATTGTTCCCCCTGTCTCAATCCATCATCGAGTAACCTATCGAGTATGATTTCTTCCCCCTTGGCAGAATCAAAAAAGAAACCAAACAGAACATGCAAACAAACATAACTATATGCATATACAGAACAAAAATAGTAGATTGCACTCCCAAGTTAGAGGGATAAATTATGGGGTATACAAACCCCAATATTACATGCTAAAAGAAATGAAAAGAGTATCTCGACAGAACAACCATTAGCGACTTCCTAAGAAGTATTTGAGAGTATTGAGAATATTCCTATAGAAGGAGTCATAGAATTTCTCAAAATTCTTGGAGAAGGTGGAGTAGGTAGTATGAATAGAGACAAGTCTATCATTTAAAGTTCACTCCAGCATTCATTGCATCAACTTTCTTAATAAGCCTATTCACTGAGAGAACTCCTTTCTTATTTAGTCCATCCATATCTAGGCGAAGCTTCCCCATATCAGTGTTGGTATCTTTACTAAACTGAAGTGTCTTTACAATAGTCTCCTGCAAACCCTACAAAGTATAGTTCAGAGAAGAAAGAAGGGACTTAATTTCTTCTACCTCTTTGGTGAGATGTGTTGCTGATCCAGCGGGGACCCTAGTTACTTTTGAAATTTCTAATTTGATGATAATCGAGTCCTTTTTGTATCATCTTTTGTCAATTGGAGTGTAACCCATGCTTGTAAACATTGAAGAATCATGGATAGTAGCAACTTCAATAGCTTGAAATCCAGATAGATGAACTTGTGATTCTATCAAAATCCTGGAGATGAGCAGTCCAGAAGGCAAGCTAGCCGAGGGATTAGAACCCTCCACATTTTTGAGCATATGTTCATGGATCCTTACCCCTTAATTTATGAGATACTTTTTTTCGAAGATAGTACATTATGAACACATCCCTGTTTGAAATACTGTTGAGAGAACCTTTTCTGGGCATCAAAGTTGTTGCAATGATATGAGCCAAAATTTTATTCTCAAAGTAAAGTTATAGAGGACCAAAATCATATAGGTCTGAATTATCTTTCACAATAGCAGCATTTGCTGCTTCCATAGAAATCTTAATTTATCGGGCAAAGCTCCATCCACATAGGGCACTTCTTTTAAGAACTCACAACAAAACATATCCTTGAAGAGATATTCATTTATGAAAACATGAGTAGCCATAACAAGAGTCTCCAAGTATTCTCCATCCTTAGATAAGTGAAGGTTGGCATAGAACGTGCAGACAAGTTCCTCAAAACACTCGAGTCCATAAAGTCTTAATGGTAGGGAGAGTTTTTAGGCCCGAAGAAAAATATTGACTCAACATGAGATTCCTCCAATTGTTCTAGATTTACTACATGATTAGGACCCACAGGGCGTTTCTTGAAGAGTTCATATCTTTATTTTTGTTCCAAACCCTAAATTTTCGTATGTCATCTGCAAAGAAGAGTTCAGAGGACAATGATAGGGATTTTTAGGATTTTTTCTTTTAGATGGAGGAGGCCGTATCTTGGAGGAAGAGGAATGAACTGATGACTCTACTTCAGAAGAATCTAAAGACAGGAAGTCAATTTCAAGGGAGGAGTCATTAAGGGGTATTTTCTAAGAAACCATGGAGTGAGCGTGAGTCATGGTTTAGAGAGGGATGAAGATGAATAGATGGAGGGTGAAAGAGATAGTTAAAAAGGAGAAAGGAGAGGTCAGTTACAATAAATAGGTTCATATATACAAGGAATGAGATGATGAAGAGAAAATGCAATGGGAAATGAGAGTTTTCTGAAAAAGAGGTGTAGTAGACCCAAGAGCAATAATGATGAATATGTGGATGAAAATTTTGACCAGAAAGGTAATAACAGGGTTTTACGGAAAACATCAAATGAGGAGTAAAAACTAGTGGAAAAAGCTAATTTTGAAATTTTTAATATTGAGTTTATCACGAAGAAATAGAATCTATCTTCATGCAAAAATTTTGTAAAAATAACGGCAATTTGATTTTCAGAATCAATAAATTTTAGTAAAAAAACTCCCCTTTCCACATGATATCTAATAAAATGATGCTTGATATCAACATGTTTTATTCTAGATTGATGCACAATATATTTTGAAAGATTGATAATACTAGTATTATCACGTGGTATAGGAACATTGTTAAAAAAAATAAACTGAAATCCTCTAGTTGGTGCATTATCCATAATAATTAAGTACCGCAACTTCCAATAGCCATGCATTCAAATTTGATAGTTGATAGAGATATAATGGTTTGCTTTTTCTGTGCTAGGAAATTAGTAAGCCTTCTAGAAGTTGGCAGGATCTACTTGTACTTTTCCTGTCATTTTTGTCCCTGAAATATCTGCATCTGAATTACCAACTAGTGAGAAAGAAGAGAAGTTCTCATTTCTAAAGTCCCAATTAAGTATTGAATGATCCCTTTTACAACAGTTAGATGGGATTCTTTAGGAGTCATCTGGTACCTTGCACACTTGCATACACTGAATATGTTATCAGGTTTGTTGGTAGTAAGATAAATTAGTAAGGCTAGCATATCCTGATACAATTTCTCATCCATATTTTTCTAGTTTTATCAATTTTCAAACATGTTGAGGGACTTACAGGAGTACCAAATGTTTTCATTTTCCATGCCAAAGTACTTGATTATATATTTAGAATATTTAATTTGACAAATAAAAGTGCCTTCTGAAGCTTGTTTGATTTGAAGTTTGAGGAAGAAGGTGAGCTTATGTCACGACTAGAACCTAGGGCTTTGTTGTGACACGATGAATATAGAACCAAAAGGTTCCCCACCGAGGACTTTTATTCATATGATAAGCATACAAAGAGAGAAAACAAGTGAAAACATAAGAATTGATAGTCCCCCACCAAAGAAAGTTACATCAATTCGTCTATACATGCCTATACATCATAGATCTTGGTGGGGTATAGAACCTACTACTAGCTCACCCTCAAGATAAAGTGAAAACATGTCTCAACATAACAACATAACATGAATAAGGATTGTGCCCGAAGCATAGGAACTTAACCAACAATCTCCAAAATGATATCCAACTCTAGCCACAAATATACGGGATAATCTAGGCAAAGAGTATGTATTAGTATATGGAATGTACTAAGTATGTAGGTACACTATGCATCAAAGAAACCTTGTGATCATAATACAATATGCATAATCATAGTAATAGAATAAGGACATGATATGTATGATCAATGTATGTTTAAAATCATGAATATGACCATCATAAAACTTATTCATACATATGTAGGAATAGGATCATAACTGATAAGAAGCCTATGTAGACTATTATATGAAATTTGGATGTTGCCTCTAAACCAGAGAAAAAGTAGTCTACTTTCCAAGGTAGACTATGGCTCATCCTATAAGCTCTACCATAGTATGGTGAATAACATGCATGCTTGTGGATTAACTATTATAATACCAAATACGTACATAACATAATCCTACTGTAACACGTAGTTATGAGACTTAAGAATTTATATAAGGAACATTAGGGATAGACCTCTCATTTAAGCTCATTCTATTCTAACTCAAATCCCACAGAATACATGATCCTGTAATATACATAAATATTCTCATAGTCATCAAATCATACTTTCATAGCCTTATTTGAGCAAACTACTTCACAAGAATAATCCATCTACATGCCTTCATATAGTGTGGATATAGTCTCAATTTTGTCATTATTTCATAAATATTTAATGTCTTAGATCACCCTAATCATTATCATCATAACATACTTCCATACTTGAAATCAACATCATGAAAAATCATAGCCCGTCATAGGAAATTAGGGCATAATATGGGTTCAGAAACAATTGAAGTTAAAATCATGAAATTGGATGAAAATCATATGGAATCAATCAATCAAAAACAATTTTGATCATTGGTAAAGGAACTCATATCAATTCAACAAGCCCTAATCAATACATTGTTGAAATCAATTAGAAATCATAAAATTCATGTGGTTCATCATAATTCATGCATAATTATATATATCAATTATGCAATTATCATAATTTAAGCTTTTGGAAGCAAATCGTGAAAACTCTTAACGTCCATACTTAAACTTGAAGAAAAAGAAGTTTGGAGATTGGGCTCTATGGATGAATCTAATCCATGAATGAAGCCTTACATACCTCAAGTGAGAAACCTTAGAAATTAAGGTGAAAAAACCTTGAAAACTCTTAAAAATAATTGAATCCCTAGGCCTTAATAGAGTCCTTTCTAGAGAGAGAAAACTTAGAATTTTGGGGGTGGATAAGAAAGTGAATTGAATTAATATCACGACCCGAACCTAGGGTCTAGGAGTGACATGGCGAATAGAAACCCAAGAGTTCCCAAAAAAGCCTCAAAGTATCCATATTCATATCATTAGTTCATAAGCATATACAAATAGTAAACTCATAAGTCTAAGGGATGTGAAATGACTCTAAAAAGTGCCCAAAAATGTGCCTCAAAAGTTCCCAGAATTGTAACTTCCATGTATCTCAAAATCAACGCGTTATTCTTGTTCATGGGGCAAAATTGAGTGGAAAATAGGTCTAACCCCGATTTAAGAGCAACCGTAGAGAATTTGAAAATCGCAAAAATTTGATTTACAAAGAGCATCCATGCCCCTAGCTCCATGCGCCAAGGGCACGCTATAGTGTGTTTTTGGCTACTAGTTTCTATCTCGGTCCAAGGTTTTTGGGTGTTGGGCCTAAGCCTTCCCATGCGTGAAAATACTAACACTTAGTCATATTTCACGCTCATATCATTCAAGACATTCTCAAATACTCTCTCAAACACTTAGACAATATCTCATCTCAAGATTCAAGTGTCCAAATCTCTTCCAGATCTTAAGCATTTCACTCAAGCTTCAAATCTCTATTCAAATCTTCTTCAAGTAATTCTCCAAAGCTACGGTTTGTGGGTTTCATTCATGGGTTTCTTTCACCCATGAAGCCTAAGCTTCCTTTATACTTAAATTGCATCATTTTAAGTTGATTTACTTATGGGTCTTACCTATTATGAATTTGACTATGAACTATGTTGGGGTTTCATGAAATTGTGACTATTTTGACATGTTTTGAGCTATGAATATAAGAACTATTGTGGGATTTGATTAAAGGTTTTAGGGTATATTGCTTGAGGGTGTTATCAAGTATTGATGGATGGTTTTACACTGAATCTTCTAGCATGATTCCACTCTGGAATTGCATGGTTTTACACTAGCTCTACACAGCTGCCAAGTGTTTGATAAAATGTTCGGTTATGGTTTCTTGAGAAATTGAAGGTCCAATGCATGTCTTATGAGTTGAATGACTTTATGATGATAAAAGGAATGTATGTACATGATATTCTCCTGTATAGTGTTGGAAATTGACCATGCCCTACTCGGGGGGTTAAGAACCCCGGTAACCATGTCGAGGGGTTCGTACCTTGATAATTGGGTTGAGGTATTTGTATCTCAATCACTAGGGGTGATAGGGTACGAGTATCCACCAACCAATCTAGGAATTTATACCTTAATAGCTGGGGTAGGGGGTTTGTACCTCAATCACCAAGGGGGGTAGGATGTGTCGATCCACCAACCAATCGTGGGGTTTGTACCTTGGTAATGATTAATGATGGCCTCTTCTTACACATATATTATGTCTTTTGTAAGCATGATTTCCTTTAAGCATCTTCCATGCATCCATATTTCTATATGCTACTTATTGCCTATGCTTATACATTTCAGTTATGTTGTTTATCTCTTGTTGCATTGCATCCTATATACTTAGTATGTTCAAATGTACTAATGCATACTCTATGACTACATGATGTCACCATGTAGGAATCAGAGCCCACTTGAGCATCTTCCTCCACGTGGCTAGAATGAATTCTTTTAAGATAGTTGGTGAGTCGTCCATTTCGGAGACTATGTCTATGATCTCATGCTATGTACTATGACTATATTTCTTTTATGTATGTATTGACTATGTGGGTGAGCCTGGTTGCTTGTTTTGTGCCCCGCTCTTATCTATGTAGTAGAGATGTTGTTGGATATATTATGTAGTGAGCCTTAACTCTCTTGTTTTGATGTTTATGCTATGAAAGTATTCCTTTAGTCGTTTCTCCCTTATTTCTACTTTTATTATGTTGCTTATTTGCTTTCGTGACCAACAATGTGTAATGATATATTAAGAGGCTTGTCTGGGTTCCTTCGGATTCCCCATTCGTTGTGTCATGTCTAGGCCCTTGGCTTGGGTCGTGACAAACTTGGTACCAGAGCACTAGGTTGTTAATGATTCTCGACATCCAACACACCGCGTCGATTAGAGTCTTGTTCATGGTTCTATTGTGACCACAACTATGAGCAAGAGGCTATGAAGCATTTTAGGAAATGTATTCCTTCTTCTTGCTCTATATCGTGCTATAGAAGTGAGGTGAGTTTTCCCTCTAATGGATGATCTTTTTTATGTTTACATCATGCCTAACAAAAGATGAAGGAGAGCCCTCACTTCCGGGAACAATCGGCTCATGGTGAGCTCCGGGATGCTCTTACTTTGGTTGCACAAGTTGTGGATAATCAAGCCAATCAAGGGGCCCAAGCCCCTCATGCTCCTACTCTGGCATCTCAGAAGAGATACTTTATGAGGATGAAGCAATCGGAATTCTATAGGTCTAAGGTAGATGAGGATCCTCAAGAGTTCATTAATGAGGCCTACAAGGTATTGACTATCATGGGTATTAGATCGAAAAAGAAAGCGTAGTTGGTGGCCTAACAACTCAAAGGGGTAGCACAAATATGGTTTAATCAATGGAAAGAAGAGAAGGGAATCAATAATGTGGTGCTTTGGGAGGAGTTCATGGCGATTTTTCTTAATCGGTTCTTTCTTCTTGAGCTTTGGGAGGCCAAGATGGTGGAGTTTATGAAATTGAAAAAAAGGGTCTTTGAGTGTAATAGAGTATGCCCTTAAGTTCAATCAACTCTCTAAATATGCTCCCCACTTTGTTGCCGACCCAAGGTCTAAAATGAACAAGTTCGTGATGGGTATATCCGATTTGGTGAGTGAGGAATGTCGGTCTGCTATATTGATCAGTGAAATGGATTTATCCCATTTGATGACTTATGCCAAGAAAATGAAAGAGGAAAAGTTGAGGAAGAGGAGTAATGAGGCCAAAAGGCCCATTTTGAGGGAAAGTTTCAAAATCGAAAGGGTGGCCGGTTCCATCAAGGTCAAGGGTCTTCTCATATTTCTAATAGGGGATTTGCCAATGTCTTCACAAGGGCCAAAGGTGTTGGTGGTGTGGTTCCTAATAATGTGTGTGCAAAATATGGTAAGGTTCATGGGGGCCCATGTTTGAAAGATACTAATGTATGTTATGGATGTGGGGAAGTGGGTCACAAAAAGATTGATTGTACTCGTAATCATAACAAGGGTAAAGAGGTTCGTCCACAAGGTGCAAATGTTATTCCTTTGGGGAAGGTGGTCAACAAGGAGGTGCCTCAATACACAATCGGTTCTATGCACTCCAATGGAGGCAAGGGGTTGAAGAGGTTCCCGATGTTGTCATTTGCATATTAAATGTCTTTGATTTGATGTATATGCATTGATAGACTCGGGTATAAATCTTTCTTTTTTTACTCCTCTTATTTCCAATAAGTTTCATGTTGAGCCTGAAAGATTCTGTGAGTTTTATGAGGTATGTACTCCTATTGGTGGATCTATTGTTGCTAGAAAGGTCTATAGAAATTGTCTATTTGCATATTGAATAAAATATTGCCTTGTGATCTTGTTGAGTTGGATAGGGTTGATTTTGATGTCATTCATGGGATGGATTGGTTGCATGCATACTATGCCTCTATTGATTGTAGAACCCATAGGGCCAAATTCCAATTCCCAAATGAACCGTTCTTGAGTGGGAAAGTCATGATGTGGTGGTCAAGGGTAGGTTCATCTCTTGCATTAAAGTCCATAAGTTGATCTCTAAGGGGTGTCTTTATCATCTTGTGTGGGTAAGGTATGTGGAGTCCAAGGCCCTTCCTATAGAGTCGGATCAATTGTAAATGAGTTCCTTGATGTCTTTCCAAATGAACTTCCTCGTGTTCTTCCCAAAAGGGAAATAGATTTTGGTATAGACCTTCTTCCCAATACTTAACCCATTTCTATTCCCCCTACCGTATGGCCCGGACAGAGTTTAAGGAGTTGAAGGAGCAATTGAGGGATTTGTTGGAGAAGGGTTTCAATAGGACTAGACAATCACTTTGGGGTGCTGTGATGTTATTTGTGGAGAAGAAGGATGGGTCCCTTAGAATGTGTATTGACTACCGGCAACTCAATAGGGTCACCATAAAGAATAAGTATCCTCTTTCAAGGATCGATGATTTGTTTGACCAATTGATCTTTGGTCCGAGTATCATCAAGTGAAGGTGAATGAGTGTGATACTCCTGAAATGACCTTTGGACTAGGTATCAGCATTATGAGTTTGTTGTGATGTCCTTTGGGTTGAAAAATGCACCAACTATCTTCATGGATCTTATGAATAGGGTCTTCAAACCCTAACATGATTCATTTTATGTGGTCTTCATTGATGATATTTTGATCTATTCACATAGTGAGGAGGAACATATGGGCCAATTGAGAGTAGTGCTACAAAGATTGAGAGAAGAGAAGTTACATGCCAAGTATGAAAAATGTGAATTTTGTTTAAAAAATATTGCCTTCCTAGGTCATGTGGTGTTGGGGGATGGGATTAAGGTGGATCCTAAAAAGTCGGATGTGATTAGAAATTGGCCTAGACCATTGACCCTATCGGATATTAGGAGCTTCTTTGGCTTAGCGGGTTGCTATCTAAGGTTTGTGAATGGGTTCTTATCTATTGCTTCTCCTATGACCAAGTTGATGCAAAAGAAGGACAAATTTCTGTTGACCGACGAATGTGAAAAGAGTTTCCAAACATTAAAAGATAAGCTTGTGTCTGCTCCTGCATGGTCACTATCGGAAGGGCTAGAAAGATTTGTTGTGTACTGTGATGCTTCTAGGGTTGGTTTGGGTTGTGTGTTGCTGCAAAATGGGAAGGTGATAGCCCATGCTTGTAGGCAACTCAAAGTGCATGAAAAGAATTATTCTACTCATGATCTTAAGTTTGACGTCGTCGTATTTATATTAAAGATTTGTCATCATTATTTGTATAGGGTGCATGTTGATGTGTTTATCAATCATAAGAGTCTCCTATATGTCTTCACACGAAAAGATCTTAATTTGAGGCAAAGAAAGTGAGTTAAAACTTCTTAAGGATTATGACATGAGTGTGCATTATCATCCCGATAAGGCTAATGTGGTGGCCGATGCATTGAGTAGGGTGTCCATGGGTAGCCTAGTACACATTGATGATGGTGGCAAGGGGTGGCTAGGGAGGTCCATCGGTTGGCTAGATTGGGAGTTACGTTAGAAGAGGTAGATAATGGGGGTGTTGTGGTAATTGGTGGCTCTAAATCTTCATTGGTTGAGGAGGTGAAAGCTAAGCAAGATCTTGACCCTGCTTTGTTGAAATTGATGTCATTAGCAATGGGTGGTAAGGTAGAGGTTTTCTCCCAATGGGGAGATATTGCCTTCAGACACCAAGGTAGGTTGTGTGTGCCTTGTGCTGATGGCTTGAGAGAAAAGATTCTTGATGAGGCTCATGGTGCTTTCTATACTAATCACCTCGATTCTACTAAGATGTATAGGGATTTGAGAGAGGTATATTGGTGGGGAGGTATGAAGAGGGACATTGCCAAAATTTGTTTTCGGTTGTCATAGTTGCCAACAAGTCAAAGATGAACACAAAAGGCTAGGTGGCCTAACACATGACACAGAGATTCCTACTTTGAAGTGGGAGGAGATTAATATGGATTTTGCGGTTGGGTTTCCCAAGACTAGAAAGGGTTTTGATTTCATTTGGGTTGTGGCTGATAGGATGACGAAATCAGCTCACTTTCTATCAGTTAAGACCATATATGGGGCTGAAGATTATTCTAGGTTGTATATTCATGACTTGGTGAGGTTGCATAGAGTTCCTTTGTCTATTGTATCGGATCGTGGTGCTCAATTTACTTCACACTTTTGGATGTCCTTTCAAAGGAGTCTCGATACAAGAGTTAAACTTAGTACGACCTTTCACCCTCAAACAGATGGCCAAGCCAAAAGAACTATCCAAACACTTGAGGATATGCTTAGAGCTTGTGTATTGGATCTTAAGGGTAGTTAGGATGATCATATTTCATTGATTGAGTTTGCTTATAACAATAGCTATCATTCTAGCATCGGTATGACCCCTTTTGAGGTTCTCTACGGTAGACATTATAGATAACCGATTGGGTAGTTTGAGGTTGCAGATGTGGCTTTGTTGGGACCAAATCTGGTTATGGAGGCTCTTGAGAAGGTTAGGATGATTAGATAAAGGTTGAAGATGGCCCAAAGTCGCCAAATGTCCTATGTCGATATGAGGAGAAGGGATCTTGAATTCAAAGTTGGTGATTGGGTCTATTTGAAGGTGTCACCCATAAAGGGTATGGTTTGTTTTAGTAAGAAGGGCAAGTTGCGCCCAAGATATGTGGGTCTTTATAGGGTAATAAGGAGGATTGGTGATGTAACTTATGAATTGGAGTTGCCTAGTGAAATGAATTCGGTTCATCCGGTCTTTCATGTGTCTATGTTGAGGAAATGAGTGGGTGATCCGAATGTTATTGGTCCATTAGATATTGTGTGTATAGTTCAAGATAAGTTTAATTATGAAGAAGTTCCAGTGGAGATCTTAGATAGGCAAGTAAAGAGGCTAAGGAACAAGGATGTTGATTCCGTTAAGGTCCTTTGGAGGAACCAACAAGTCGAAAGTGTTACATGGGAGGCTGAAGCGGACATGAAAAAGTGATATCCTTATCTTTTCCATTTTACTCAAGCCTAAGGTACTAATTCCAAGACCCCTGTGAGATTTTTAGTCTATGTTCATCCTATGACATTTTCATGAATTCATGTTTTATTGACGAGTTCATGGTGATTTTACACTTAAGTCAAAATTTTTGAAATGATGTTTAAGTGTACTGTTTCACCCTTATGTGGCCAGAAATTGGCATGTTTACATCTCTCATATTCATTCCTTTGACATTCGGGGATGAATGTTACCAAGGAGGAGATATTGAAATGATCCCAAAAGTACCAAAAAATGTACCTCGGAAGTTCCCGGAATCGTAACTTTCATATATATCAAAATTCATGCGTGATATCAAAAATCCAAACAATATATATTCTTATTTAGGGGGAAATATTTAATGGAAAGTGGGTCTAACCCTAATTTAAGAGCAACCATAGAAAAATTTAGAAATCGCAAAAATGTGATTTCCAAAGAGCATTGACGCGCCAAGGGCGCGCTATAGTGTGTTTTTGGCTGCTAGTTTCTATCTCGGTCCAAGGCTTTGGGGTTTTGGACCTAACCCTTCCCATGAGTGAAAATACCTATACTTAGTCATAATTCACCTTCATATCATTCAAGACATTCCCAAATACTGTCTCAAACACTTAGACAATATTTCTTCTCCAAATTCAAGTGTCCAGATCTCTTCCGGATCTTAAGGATTTCACTCATGTTTCAAGCCTCCATTCAAATCTTCTTCAGGGAATTCTCCAAAGCTAAGGTATGTGGGTTTAATTCATGGGTTCCTTTCACCCATGAAGCTTAAGCTTCCTTTTCACTTAAATTGCATGATTTTAAGTTTATTTACTTATGGATCTTACCTACTATGAATTTGACTATGAACTAGGTCGGTGTTTCATAAAATTGTGACTCTTTTAGTATGTTTTGAGCTATGAATCTAAGATATATTATGAGATCTGATGTAGGGTTTTGGGATATATTTCTTGAGGGTGTTATGAAGTATTGATTAATGGTTTTACACTAAATTATCTTTCATGATTCCACTCTTGAATTGTATGGTTTTACACTAGCTCTACACACCTGCCAAGTGTTTGATAAAATATCCGATTATGATTTCTTGAGGAATTGAAGGTCTAATTCATGTCTTATGAGTTGAATGATTTTATGATGATGAAAGGTATTTATGGACATGATATTCTCCTATATATTGTTTGAAATTGACAATGCCCTACTCGGGGGGTTAAGAACCCGGGTAACCATGTCGAGGGGTTTGTACTTTGATAACTGGGTTAAGAGGTTTGTATCTCAATCACCAAGGGTGGTAGGGTTCAAGTATCAACCAACCAATCAAAGGGTTTGTACCTTGATAATTGGTTTGAGGGGTTTGTACCTCAATCACCAAGGGTGGTAGGGTGCGACGATCCACCAACCAATCAAGGGGTTCGTACCTTGGTAAACTATGAACTCATTAATGATGGTCTCTTCTTACACATGTATTATGTCTTATGTATGAATCTTCCATGTATGCTACTCATTTCCTATGCTTGTGCATTTCGATTATGTTCCTTATCTCTTATTGCATTGTATCCTACATACTAAGTACTTTAAACATACTAACACATACGTTATGCCTACATGATGTCACCATGTAGGAACTGGAGCCCCACTTGAGCATCTTCCTCCACGTGGATAGAATGAATTCTCTTATGCTAGATGGTGAGTCCTCCATTCTGGGAACCATGTTTATGATCTCATGCTATGTACTAAGATAATCTTTCTTTTATGTATGTATTGACTATGGGGATGATCCCAATTGCTTGTCTTGGCCCCCGCTCTTATCTATGTAGTAGAGGTGTTATTGGACATGTTATGTACTGAGCCTTGACATACTTATCATACTTCTCATAATCAATCCACTATAGCCATATCAAATAGATAACCTTAATCATAAACTCCAAATACAACATATAACATATAGATTCGACAAAAGTCAATAAGATGTTCAACAATGTCTCTAGATATAAGATGGGATGGGGCCAAGACATTTCTCAAACTCAGCCTCAAAGTAAAGAACATAAATAAGACTTCATAGGTAGAGGAATGGTGGCGTATCCTTGCGAAGATAGGAATCACCACAACAAATGTCTCGAATCGATCTAGCCACCAAATGGTGGATGAAGGTAATATCCGGTCCCTATATGGTTAGAACATGTAGGTAAAGTGTGCGTTAGTACATTTGAATGTACTAAGTATGCAAGCATGAAATGGATATGACTTCTCAAACCTATATTAAATATTAGATGACAAGGGCAAATAATATAGGGAGCGATATATATCCAAAGATGAGTAGTCTAATAATATGCCATGAAATCCATGATGTATGAAATGCCATAATGCTCATATATAATGGGGATGGACTATAATTAACAAATCAAACTCATGCGAGCTGTTACATGAATTAGTCTGATAAAGACCTCCCATTGATAGGAGAAGACTACTTTCCAAGGGTAATCAACATCCCTTATGAATCTCGTCATTTTGGTAGATGGTCACCTTCCTTATGAACACATCATTTTAGAAGGATTTTCATTATCATATCATATATATAAATGAATAACGATCCCTTACAACCTTGTCATGTCAGTAATGACTCTCATTCCTATGTTGGCATATATTTTAAGGAAAGGGAGAGGGCCCTTTGGGATAGCCCTAACTCCCTTAATTCATTGTGCTATGTCAGGACATCCCATGAGAGTACTTATACATATACATTCTTTCAAAAGAGATGCAATAGTCATTTTAAATCCTTTCAATGCACATTTAGGCTCAAAAGCCAAATCATAATTCATAATCATGATCTCTCATATATATGAATAGATCATTCATTAAACAATATGGTGCAGGCATCCAATATGCTCAAAGAGCCAATAGCAATAGACATGTATGTGATCACATTCTTCTCATAACCAATATCTCTCATATCAATATGCTCAAGAAGATTCAAGAAGAAATTTGAAGAAGAATGAGCCTTCCCTTGATTCCCAAGCTTAATTCCCACTAGAGTTCTTTGAGAGAGACTTGACAGAATTTTAAATGTGAGGAATGAATTTGAATGAGAGGAATAGAGTTTAAGTCATTTGGAGGCCTTAGGATAGCATAAGACGTAATAAAAGACCCCTAGGAGAAGTCATAGTTACCAAAAAAAATCATTAATGAAGCAAAATAACATATTTTACGAGGGGTCTGGTGAGGAGGTCTCACGGTCTGCATAAGATTTCATGGTCCATGAAACCCTCCTGTAATACCTCACTTAGTCAATTTTGGGAAAACACTACACAAACAAGATTTACGAAAATGGGCATAACTCCTTGATCCAAACTCAAAATAAGGTGAAACCGGATGAGTTAGAAAGTTAATTGAAAGAGCTACAATCATGATTGGTCATGGGACACCCAGATATTTTTGTGCTAAGAGATATACCCCTTTAAATTTGAGCCATTTACCAGTTTCTGTGAAAAGATTAGCCAATAGAATTCCTTTGAACTTGGCTTGATGTAGGAGATCCATGGCCTTAAACAACATAAATAAGCTTAAATTGCGGGCTTTAAAGTGCACTTAGCTTGAGCTTGAAGATCCTATACTTAGAAAAATTCGACATAGGCATCCATACAATTGACTTCACGGTCCGTACCCCTCTACACGGACCGTATAGACCTCCGTACCACTTTGCTTAGAAAATTCTTGATGACAAAGTTCTGAGACGGTGATCTAATACATAGAAATTTCCACTCTGTCACCGATACGGGGGACCTCACAGAAAATAAGCCACCAAACACTCTGTGAGAGGGGTCGTACCACATGCCTTAGGCTCAAAACTATAGAGTCTTAAGCCTATGGCTACCATAGTCCACCACATGGCCCGTATGGTCACACACGGACTGTGTGGGGTCCAAGTGTGGTATGCCTTGGTCTTAAACTCTTCATAAAGGTCCTCACACTCCACATAAGGCCAAGGTCCATTTCAAAGAGGCTCCACACAGTCCGTATAGCCTCACATAGACCGCGAGGGTTTCTATGGAGTGTCACCTTGGTCCAAAACTTTCCAGGACCAAATTTCCAAGCTCCAATGAGGTCATAGAATGTCCATATCCTTATATGATCTCCCCCTTGGGAACATTCATCCTCGATTGTGCTAGAATAAGGATTTAAAGGTTTGACTTAGAATATGAAACATTCAAACACAAGTTACAATGCATATTTCATCACTTAAAAATCATAAAGTCATTATAACTCATACCAAACCTCTTTAAATCTTCCAAAACAACTTTAAATCATCTTCGTGCACAGTATGCATGTCATGTCATGAAACTCAAGAGTGAAAGAATAGGACCATTGTGAATAGGAAGAACCTAATATTATAGGCTTGAGCAGATTGGAAAGGATAGAGGTATCATTGCATCATACTTGATTCCACTTCCCATGTAGCACCTTCAACATGTTGGTTCCTTTAAAGCACTTAAACCAAAGCAATATCCTTTTTATGAAGCCTTTTGCATTTACCTATCCAAAATCTCAAACGGGACTTTCTCATTAGACAAGTTCTCCTCAACCTCAACAAGTTCCAAAGGGACAATAGTACTAGGATCACCAATAAATATCCTCAATACAGACACATGGAAAATGAAGAATAGAACTCAAATTCGGGGGAAAATCCAATCTATAGGCCACATTCCCAAACAACTCAACAATCTCAAAAGGACCTACATACCGGGAACTTAAGTTGCCCTTCTTACTAAGACACATTACGCCATTCATGGGTGAGACCTTCACATATACCCAATCACCAACACGAACTTTAAATCCCTCTTCCTAACATCTGAATAAGACTTTCGGCGACTTTGGATCCACCTTCAATCTCTCCCTAATCCACTTCACCTTCTCCATGGCCTGTAATACCAAATCCGGGTCAATCAAAGCCATCTCTCCTAACTCATACCACCTTACTGGAGATCTACACCTCATACCATACCAAGCCTCAAACAGTTCTATACCAATGCTAGCATGAAAGCTATTGTTGTAAGTAAACTCAATAAGTGATAGATGATCAACATGTCCTCCCAAGTTTGAATTGTCCTCTCGACTTACCCAGCGGTTCGAGGATGAATAGCGGTACTTAACTTCACCTTAGTACCAAGCCACTTTTTGAGATGATTTCCAAGTATGAGAAGTAACTTGGGTACCATAATTTGATATAATAAAAGTAGGTACACCACCCAAAGTCCCATTAGGGCAAACTGGAACTCGTTGCAAATAAGGCTCAAGAGAACCAACCTATATCCATGCGCTTTCTATACATATTATAAGGGATTTTTGTATTTGACATGCCTTCAAGAAAATAAACAGTGATAACAAGCTAAGAGGAAATGCATGTGGCTAGGCCATTGGGGCCACGTTGTCTAAAGTACGAGACATGACCACACTTTAATTTACATAGTCTACAAGGCCTCTAGGTAAGGAAAAATATCTAAAAAAGTTCAAGACAGGCCCCACCTCGGCTAATTATACAATACAAAAATATAAGCTCTAGACCCACAAAACTCCGAAGCAACCTGGAGCTTGGTGACAGCAGTTGGATATCTTGTACTCCTACTGGGGAGATCTACTAACACCTTTACCTACAATATGAAATGCAGGTCCCCCATAAGGGACATCAGTATGAGATAGTATACTGAATATGTAGGCAAGAGACATTGTATATAAAGTAACAACTCAAATGAAACTATGCACTGGTGTAGGATTAGAGACCACCCTTAGTTATCCAGTGAGATCATATACTTTATGTTCTTTTTATTACTTTACTTTTACTGTATAATCTGTGCACAACAAGTAATACAAATGACCAACTAATCAGTGGTAAATCTATATCAGGATCGGCCTTGGCTAGGCTTTTCCTTTAACCCCTTGGGGTATCCCCATGATAGGATCGACCTTGGCTAGATGATTCTTCCACCCCTCGGGTTACCACCCATCAATAAACAATATACATTACCTTTCAATTACCTTTAAGATGATTCTTTTGGTGGTCACAACATTAGAGTTGTAGGACTATAGATGTAGCATGTGACATGTAGATAATCATACAAGACAAGATGACAATGAAAAGAGTACGTTACACAAATAATAAAATGTGTATTAGATAAAACAATTTGTGAACTTTATTTAGCAACAAGAACCTATGTAACTTGGTACGACGTATGTATGCAGATTTGAAGGTGACTATGTATAGGAGCATATGAACATGTGCAAGAGTGGAGAGACAGTTAATAGTTGTGTTAGAGTTGGAAACTGCCTTTATGTGCCAAGGAGGGATCGATGTTTCATGCCAAATAATATGAACTAAAGTAGCCTTACATACCTCCCTGTACGACCTCGCTATTACCTCGAGATACCCTTACCTTTCTCCAAATATTTATCTACAACATAGTGGGAGATAAAACTAGAATTTGCATCCAATAAATATATCTTGTCATTCCAATCACATAAAAAAATAACATATGGGCAGCAAGCATATAATTATAAACCCGAGCGTATTTTTTTAACCTTTCCACCTCTAATCATATTTTCTAATATACGTTCTCATATACATATCATGTGCAGCCTATTCTAGTGCCATAACAATCATACAAAAGCAAACAAAGCACAACACATAACAATTCTATATAACATACAAATAGGCGGCATAAAGTTATGTCCCTTTGCCACATTTTGACGTTGACAATCCCGAACTTGTTTCAACTTTACCTAAAAATATCCTCAACCCATATATACATAGGAACAACCCTGAAAAAGTCTTAGAATAGTACTAAAGCTATCATGAAGGACTTGAGGCAACGACCTTCGATCCATCATACCACAAGTTCATACCAAGAGTACAATTGCGATATCCTCTAAGAACTCACTTTCGCGGACTGTAAAGGTGGTGTAGCATCTTAGTTACATTACAAACAAACTATAACTTGTTAAGAACATAAGTCTTACTTCATAATTCATCCAACCAAGAAGAGAAAATCCTCTTTAATAATAAGAAAAGTTCACAACAATCTTTAGGACACATGTTGTCCAAATTTTTAGCTTATACCGAACCAACATAGTATCTTATTTTTCATGAAGAAACCTTACTAAACACACAACTATAATCACTTGCATTTACCTTCAAGGTTGAGTGCCTTCTTAAGAACCCTAAAAGCTTCTTTTGGATGCTTTACAAAGTCAAGAAAGAAGAACAAAGAAGCTTTGTGAAAGTTGAAATTTTTCAAGCCTAAGAATGAATTAAATTTGCTGCTTGTAACCCCTTTTAAAGGATTACTTTAGCCAATTTTCTTTTACCTTTTAAGTCTTATTTTATCAAGTTGATAAGGTACCATTTTTCCCCTTTCGCTTGGGCCTTATTGGGTTGCAAACTAATGGGCCTTGGCTGCCATTTTCCCCCTCTCTTAGTTAGTTTGGGCCTAAATTATTAAAGAAATTGTGATATATTTGGGTTATTTTAATATCCTTCTTGGCCTAAAAATATAGTTCATTTATGTTGCTTAAACATGGGCTAAAGTTACACCCTTAACATTGACTTTATTCATAATCGGACTTGGACAAATTCGACGTCGGTCCTCATCTCCATTTAGTTAGCAATTTAAGCTAAGCAAGTAGGTGACTCACCTGCTAGCTTCCTAAGTCCTACAAGAACCTCAATTCTCTCACTTTGTTTAGGGTCGTGATCTCCTGAATTTGATAAAAAACTTATTTACACTCGACCCTCTTCAGCGTTAGACATACATATCGCCCTCTAATTTGAGATTCAAGTACTTTAAAAAATGGGCGCTAATTTGACACAACTATATTATGTTTCTTTTGTATATTACTAGTATTGTAAGATGTTGGGTGTTCCATCCTCCCCCCGAAACATTTGTCCTCGAATGTTAGCACAATTGGATAGCTTAACCAAGTTTAAATCTTTACCTATACAAACTTTTGACAACACACTAAGTATTCAATCACACGTGCCTATTAGTGTCCTAATTCTGAATGTTGGATTTCCTCTTTAGCATCAAATGAGTAAGGGTATTTTAATTTCATCGCGTCCTTGGCCTCCCATGTTATTTCTTCTGCTTGCTGGTTCCTCCAAAGTAACTTCACTGAAGCTATCTCTTTATTCCTTATCTTCTTAACTTGACGATCTAGAATAGCAATAGGTACCTCTTCATAGGTGAGATCTCCTGTTACCTACACCTCCTTAATAGGAGTGATACGGGATGGGTCACCTATGTATTTTCAAAGTATTGATACATGAGAAACTAGATGAACCATTGAAATATCCCGGGGTAGCTCTAGTTCGTATGCAACCTGCTCGAACCTCTTAATAATTTTATATGGCCTTATGTAACGTGGGATTAGTTTTCCTTTCTTACCAAATCTCATAACCCCTTTCATTGGAGACACCTTTAAAAATACCCAATCCCCTA